>WXZC020000485.1:0-11565 GCA_011317855.2 Paelopatides confundens
CAACATTTTAAAGATGTAACTGTTACTAATGTAATCTGATAAACGCTGTCGAAAGTAACCAAAATATTGCAGATGGTAAAACTAATCATGAATAATTCATAACAATTTTCCTGCAATTTTATAATATAGACCGGCCAAATATGGGCGGGGCGAAGGGGATATTCCACCTTATCAATATGTGCAAAGTCGCTGACAGATATACATTTGAAATCTTTAAAATTAGAAAGTACACAAATAGCTTCAAAATGACACAAGGATGAAGAAAAAATGGTATTGCAACCTATTTTGAACTCAGCTAATAGTTTTAAAATGTATAAAATATTACAAATTAACTCATATTCTTCATCCTTACCCTAAATTTACTGCTTCCATGTGGTACCTTTTATCGCAGTAGTCACATACTGTATTTGGCGACTTGCCACCAACCGATGCAAAATGGTCACTCGATACGAAAAATGTACCAAATGCGTGACAAATGCGACGTCCATACATGTTAAGAATGACGAACTTCTTTCTTCTTCTTTAACGGTTTTACGTCCGTATTCCATATATTTCGCGGGGTTAGATGTTCGATGATCTGGTATGATCACCATTTATTTTGGCGGAATTGTTTCGCATCTGATGTTCTTCCTGACAGGCAACCCTCGTCACAAAGTGGATTGTGATGAAACGCTCAGAAATGTTAATTGTTTTGAATTTATTATCACAAATCAAAGAAAAATAGACAGGTAGTTAAATATATTTTTACATTTCTTATTAGTAAACGTCACTATTTATTGAAAATCAAATCATGTATTCCTCATTGAACTTATATCACATATCCGCGACTCACTCGCGAAAGGTAATACCTATTGCGCGAAATGTGTACACGTTTGCACTGTTTACATTATTACATCTCTACTAAGTCATCAGTAATGACAGTACTTTCCACAATTTAATTTGTGATATAAATTGCTAACAAATATTTCCTTAATGGTTGTAATTTGTAAGCCTTAAAGTATTCACAAATATTGGAAAATATTCAAATGGGATAATCAAAATATTACCGTGAAGAAAAATGCTGACGTTTTGGGATTTGTTCCACATATTTAGGGCAATACTGATTGCCGATGACCTTTACAACTAGGAAGTAAAGGGACCCCTTAACAATTATCAAAATAGTGTGTGATTGCCGTATGTAAACTAATATGTGTGGTCCATTGGGCGAACAGCTGTCAAAATGTTGGCATCTTTTATGACAAATTTGGTTATAATATAAAATCATATATTGCTACTTAAGCTGAAATGAAAACAAACTATACCACTTGCGGAACTGCTCGACATGGGATCCAGTGACCTGTTCAAGGGGGTGAATCCCCCTCCTGAGGCCCTACGTGTTTGCGCCTCTGTTATGTATTCATTTATTTTGTTAAAATTTCATGTCAACATATCTAAAACAGAAACAAGATGTACAACTAGTGCGCAGTAAAATTGGATGGAGCAACACTGGAGTCCAGGGTGAAAAGTCACTGGAAGTCATGCAATTTTAGCTTTTGTGTGAATTTGGCTATAAATTATAATTTAACATGTCAACATTGCTATTCAACTGAATACGGAACAAATTATACCGCTTGTGCAAAATTGCGCAGCGTGTGGTCCAGGGACTGTACAAGGTCCGTTGTACAATATACAACTTGTGTCTGTCATATTATTGGATCTGCCAAATCTTCACACCTGGTTAAAATTACCTAGCTGAGTTCCAGGAGTTATACCCAATGGGCATCCATGGGTCCTGTTTTGCATACAGTACCAATTATTGATAAATGACATGGGGTTGTTAATGTAGGCACATCCTACCTTTGATAAGTAGCCCATGTTGCAAGTATACTTTCTGGAGTATTGTTTTCATTTTGAAGTGCAACCATACTCTACTAGACCTAATACTAGCCTAAAAGTGGAGTAGTACAATCATACATCAACTAACGTATTGTGGATTAGCAGCCACCTCTCCGAAATAAAATAAAACTTCAAAACCCATATCGATGCTGATTTCAACTTCAAAGCTTATTTTCTAGCAATTTTATATTTAGCCAGAGATCATATTTGGGTCTGGTCACGAAACACAATTTACAATGGCTTCAATAGTCACCTATGGTACTAAATGTATGTCACCTGTATAGTAAATGTTTATATAATAATACCTGTATCAACTAAGTGTGAAGACTGACACAGTCAGTAATCTTATTGTTGACATAGGGATTACATCGTAGGCTACTGACATATATGTGAATATGCACGACAATGACAAATGATACTCTAACCTAGCTGTACTATACAGTACATCCTACAGCCAGGTCCGTCTACTATCCTATAATATGCATAATTTGGGAACCAGTTATGTTCATTGATACCAATGTAACTGTATTTTTTGGTAGATATACCTACCTCGGCGTTTTCATTTGCAGCATATCTTTTTCTGCTGCTCTCTCTGGAAGTAGATGGTGTATGCATACTCTATGTTCGTGGAAGCAGTACATTGTAGTTGGGTAGTGTGGCATATTGTATATCATTTGCATGCAGCATGTTCAGTGTTTAGTTTATTATTGGTACTAGATATGGGGAAAAGATTTAAAATAGACAAGTTCATTAACAATTCAATTCAAAACGGGAACCGGATGTTAATTTCCTACCCAGGTAGTAAAGTTGTCTGACGGGTACCCGGGAAATCAGTGGATACACTACTTGACACCAAGTAATAAATATACAGTCGTTTCCTTTAACTATGTCATGTTTCAACTACCCCCACACCATGTACCAACTAACCCCACGTGTGGGGTTATAGTTCATAATTTATAGTTTCAGTTATTTGACGACACATATACATGTAGGAAGCCGAAGTGGTTTGTAACTTACACTTCACGTCGGGTGGCATTTTACATCCATACACCCAAGTGGCCCCACTCTGATACTTTAAAGCAGTATAGCAGTATATCCCTTTTTAAAGTCTTGGCAATGACTCGGCCAGGAATCGGACTCTAACCTCTCGGCTGCAAGGTGGATGATCTAACCACTGGGCCACAAACATGAGGTCGTTGTGTTCAACCTGGATTATGTGATAATATTTTTACACGTTTCATGATTTTATGTTTCATTCGTAACACCCATGGATGCACTTTTATTGGGATATTTGTTGCTTCTTTAATAAACTATGCGAACAAAATCAGTTTTTGAAAATGTTGTACATTAACCCCGCTCTCTCAGTGCGATTTTGTATTTATCTGTGGAACTGTGCCTTTGGTCGTTAGCACATCTTGGTTCCCTGCCAAAATACTGTTTTCTTCCAAATGGATTTAAGAAAATGGGTGATTTGTAGCTATTGATGACTAGCCTACAGTATGCTCTTTGCAAATGGATTTGCCGGAAAGAATGGTACTGTAACAGTGCTCTCAAGAGGCCACCGACACTATAGTCCTAGACTTAGTGATTCGGCCATTTTGGTTATTGTCTGCAAGAACCTGACAATATCCTATACTGTGTTCTCCTTTATTGTAATACGACTGACTACAATGGAGTATGTAGATTTATGCACCTCCTATTAAAGTCGTTCTTGCAATGTATTGATATGTGCATTAGCAGAGCTCGACAATATCGATGGCATTGCCATACAATGTTTCTTTTAAAAGCAGCCGTTCCCCTCAAAAAATTAATCCACCCGGCGGCACATATGCCGTGCTGCCCGTTTCTTTGTGCCGTCTGTGCCCATTTACTTTTACCCTATTTTCCTAAATATCTTTTTCAACAAAAATAACCTAATTATTTGTTAATGTTAATGACACTGAACAATAAAGCGCTAGTGTACACACTAGTCAGATCAGGTGTCATATTGTCATTCTCGCGAAATCATGTAAACTACTCTATTGTAACCATCCAGCACTCAGTACACATTGTGATTGTCAATGACGATATTTTAATCACCGACGCAGTGCAGACTGACATATTCTACAAGATAACTATTTTGTTGACGCGTTACTTCAAGTACATCCTTAGCTGATAACAAGTAAGTGAAGTAACACGTTCCAACTAAGGAAGAATCATACTGACTAGGTATATTATGTACCCAAGTTGTGTGTTTTATGGATTTACATCGCCTATCTATACTATGGAGTCATTAAGTTCACGTATATGATATGATTAATGCACAAGTATATCTTCCAGAAGTTAAAGGAGTTCCCGACGAAAGTTACCCCCACTTTAGTAGTTGGGCTACTTACGAGGGAACATTCTGCAAGATATATTTATGCATTTCAAATATAAGTTAAATCGTCTCGAATGAAACGAATGTTCTTGAATGAAAGGCAAATGGAAATTAAAGGTTTTGAGTGGATTGATATTTCCCGAATGGATGCAATAGCTTGAATGAAGTTTTTACATGGGAATTCGCCCAAAACTTCCTCCATTCCCATCTTCCCCAATATTGTAATCTTCTTTACAGTTATCACGTCATATGCATATAGCCTCTCTTCAAATACGTATCAATTAGTTATTTCACAACCAGTGACGTCATCGCGTGGGTGGGGTTGAAGTGTGTAGCACCCCATAGATGGTTTGTTGCCGATAAAATGTTGAGGTTTGTCGGGAAAGTTAATATGCCGTTTGTCAAATAAACTTCTCTCAGTTATCGGAAACATATAACGTTCCGTCGGGGCGATTTCCTATCAAAGCTATCTGGTACATTCAACTTTAGCCCGTTTATATACAAGTTTAACAGCACCCAGTGGCGGTGCAAAGTGGGGTGGGTTCCTCTCCCCCACTTGTTGTCATGTTCAATTTCCAAATTCGTACGAATTCAATGATAAAATGTCCTGACGTGTTATGGAACTGAAGTAGCATAATTTTGCAGCTAATCACCCTTAATTCTACAGGAAATGCTCAAATGGGAGGGGTGCTGCGGTGGTGGGCGTTGGTGCTGTGGGAGACGGGTCTGTGAAACAGGTCCCCACTTCTCGCCATATTCCATGTTCAAACTGCTTCCAGTGAAAACGCTTACAGTAGCACTGTCAACATATTATAATCCAAATGGCGGATGCATGCTCCAAAATTTCTTGCAGAAACAATCAAAACTATGTAGTAATATCTTTAAACGTCGTCAATCGTAAATAATTAAAACACTAATGATGTTCAATTAATATATTACATTGTATATTGTTATTATTATGGTCTAGCTGTAAATGGGAAACTAAATCAATTTCCCACCCCCCCGCCAAAAGAAAAACATTTATTAATTTCTTTTGTACCGTTAATGTCTTTGAAATTTCCATTGTTTAATTAATTAATGAGCACTTAGTAATTACTTTTAACGAAGTTACTAATTTACTAGATGATTTCCTTTAAAAATCGGATGTCTGTTTACTAACTGTCTAAAGCTCAAAATACAAAAATTAAGTTTGTCCTACTTGGCCTACCCTGTTAGCAGTAGCCGGCATACTACCAATAATGAAGTGTCCGTTGTACAGATATCATCTCATATTCGTAACAGTACTAGCTCAACTTACATTCAACTGAGTTCAGGACCGAAGTTGGCTACAGCAAGGCCGAACTTTTTTTCAGCTGAAGCAGATCCTCATTCAATTGAAACAATCCAGATGACTAACGTTTCGTTGTGAGACTGGCTATTCATCTTTGCAAACGAGGTGTGTGTGTGTGTAGGCTTGTCTACTTATGCCTACTTTATATAGTACAGTGTAAGTAATGTTTAATGCACTGAATAATGTGCTACTGCTACTGAGTAGTACAGCCTAGCACTGTAGGCTACATGTAGTTAATGGAGGCTACTATAGTGTTGGCATGATTCAGGTTACCGTGGTTACATGGCTTTTGGGTCGGGGTTAAAGTTTGATATGGACCATATAAAGCGGTATATGGACTTTATCAAGAATATCCATATCAAATCCTTATAAAGTTTCATATGGACTTTATCAAGATGATCCATATAAAATCCATATAAACTTTGATATGGACTTTATAAAACTTAAAAAAAGTGTGTCCTACTTGGTCTATTCTGCTAATAGTAGGCGGAATATTACAAATAATGAAGTGTCCGTTGTAGAGATATCATCTCATATTCGTAACAGTACTAGCTCAACTTACATTCAACTGGGTTCAGGACCGAAGTTGGCTGCAGCAAGGCCGGACTTTTTTTCAGCTGAAGCAGATCCTCATTCAATTGAAACCATCCAGATGACTAACGTTTCGTGATGAGACTGGCTATTCATCTTTGCAAACGAGGTGTGTGTAGGCTTGTCTATATGCCTACTTTATATAGTACAGTGTGTAAGTAATGTTTACTGTACTGTATGCTGTGCTACTGCTACTGAGTAATACAGCCTAGCACTGTACATGTAGTTAATGGAGGCTACTACCCTTACCGAAAATCCATATATGGGCAATGTATGGCTATCTGTATCTGGACCAGATATAAAATTCATATATGTGACAGATACAAATTTCAGATATAAAATATTTAAAGTTTTGGCCATATATAATATAAAGTTTGATATGGACCATATAAAGCTTTATATGGACTTGATAAAGATATCCGTATCAAATCCATATAAAGCTTTATATGGACTTTATAAAGAGGTTCCATATAAAATCCATATAAAGCTTTATATGTATATCTGGATTACACCTTAATGAAGTATATCTGGCTTTATATGGCCATATACAACAATCAGGGAATCTCAAGAGGTAATGAATGAACTTATATCAATTAATGTGACGAGAAATTATTAAAGAGATGAAGGTTGTATGCATTTAGATTCAGTGGAAGTAATGCGAATCAGATGTTGCCCAGGGTAAGTATAGGAGCTCGTAAATTTTGGGGAATATGAAGATGTATTACCCACAACGGGACTGCAATGCCATTTGGGCGGGGTAGTCTACTATTACTCTTCCCTAAAATAGTGGCATCACATATGGGCAGTTGTGGTCATGAAATACATTAACATTTCGCCGTTCTAGCGATGTTCCTAATTCCGAAGTTACAACACTTGTATCGACTATCGATTAACACTATCTATAGTAGGCTAAAATAGCATCATTGAACTGTGAGTGATCGCAATGCCGGCACAAAAGTGAAGCTAGATGTTGCTTGGTATTATATAGTTCATCCATTAATGGTTTCCACCACTGTACTCACTTTCCCCCTTGCTCACTTTAATAAGTCCCTCTCCTATACATTAAATCATGTAACCATTCCATCGGTCCTCCCAAGCAGTGGTGGCATATATACAATTAATAGAGACTTCCGATTCAAAAACAAAGTATTTTAAATCGCATAAATGCATATACCTTTCTTCACTTTAATTATTCCTCCGACAAACATTTAATCATTCAATCATGTAATCATTCCGTCAGTCCTTCTCCGACAGGCGTATCATACAACTAATAAAGACTTTCCGACTCATGAACTAAGTATTTCAAATAATATGAATGTATACACCCTTCTTCACTTTAAAATCCCCCACCTATACATTTAATCATTCAATCATGTGATCATTCCCTCTGTCCTTCCCAGACAGTGACGGCATACATTAATAAAGACTGCCCGATTCGTGAACTAATTATTTTAAATCATCTGAATGCATGTACCCCTTCCTCACTTTAAAATCCCTCACCTGTATATTTAATAATTCAAAAACGTAATCATTCTGTCCCTCCCCAAACAGTGATGACACACAAATAATAAAGACTTCACGATAAATAAAATAAAATAAAATAAAATAACATCAATAATTCCATGTAACAAGTCCCTCTGTCCTTCCTCGATAGTGGTGTCTCACTACAGTAAAACATTGATCATCCGAACCCAGGTTATCCGAAACCCCAATTATCCGAATTGGCTAGATTATCGGAATTGGCTATATATAATTTCGCAGAATAGGTATCTAACAGTTTTCGTAACTTAAAACTTCATTTTACTTCATCAATATAAAGTAACATCGTTTCCAAAACGGTATTTCATATGAATTCATACTTAATGTATCACCATGTCACCATATCACTAAGACTCTTATCTATTTTTTCTGTGCCAACTTAATTCGATACACAATTGCAACCCACACAGACTGTTCGATCGCTAATCTTCTCAAACCCGCTTAACACAAATGCCACTCTTCTAGAGTATGCAATGCACTGATATTGTGTTTATTCGAATAATATCAGATTACTTGAGTGTAATAAAGGGATGTACAATAGCATGTTGGGAAAATCGGGGTCTGTCATCTATTCAAATGTTGGGAAAATTCTTCTGAAAAACATGAGACTTATTGATTTGATATAATCAGCTCACTAGATGAACGCTGCGCATTACAACAATGTTTTAAAATTAATGTTATGAAGAACTATCGTACGGATGCTTCATCAGTTTTGATTCTGCAATCTAGAAAACTCACAAGCATTATATATGTTCATCATGCCGTTACCAAGAAGAGGGAACATGAAACAGGGCGGCATGCAAGAACAATTATTCACCTTTGATAGCGTGCAAATAGCATGATGCACGCATGTCGTCTCTGTTACCAAGCTAGCACGGAAAATCATGTATTTAGTAAGTAGTATATATTTGAGTAACCAATTTGCTTATGTTACGTTTTATTTTGTAAAATCATTCACCAAAATTACATTGAAACTACATAAACTATATACATAATATTAGGAAGCATCACGCTATACTAGCAACTTTACGTACATGTTCGTACAATACTGCAACTAATACTGTAGCATAATACATGTCATGACAAAATATATAAAACAGATTTGTATTTCAAAGTCAATATCCCTTCCCCCTTTCAATTTTGTGTGTTATCGGTGCATCCAATATAGTTGACCAACATTACCTGTTTTGTCGGGGAATACATAGGCCTACACTACTTTACATGGGGGGGGGGTATGCATCTGAAATATATTACGCAAAAGAAATGGCAAAATACACTACAGAAATAAGACATTTTTATTTTCAAGAACCATCCAAAAGAAATGGCAAATACATAACATCAGGCATTTCAAATTAAATATTTGACATTATTCAGCATATATTGGTAATTCACGAATACAAATAAAACCCTGATTAAATAATTCCAGATTAATGAACTAAGTATTTTGAATCACTTGAATTATCTAAATTGTGTTGGAATAAATAGTAAACAAAAATCAACTGGCGACAAATTGGACTTGATTCATGATATGGTTTGTGGGGGTGGGGGGGGTTTGCGGTACTCTGACATGGTGCTTTGTGATTCATGATATGGCTTACAAAGCGAATACGTTGTTTTATGCTACTGGCTAGTGCATATGCTGGTTTTTTTTATCAGGGACGAATTTAATGTATTACAACTGCTTCGACCGCATAGTGACTAGCAAATTACTCAGAAGCTTTTATGTGTTTGTTTAAAGATGGGCCTACATAACGTTACGCGTAGCGATCCTGCATTTATCCCTGGTGCCCAATACCGCAGTTTCGGTGCAAAAAGTGCTCTAATAAAACCGCCAACCCGACTTGCAGTTTCACCTTGAGCTGCCTTGCCTCGACGATACTGTTTACTCAGCTAATTCCCTCGTGGCTTATTCAGAGATAAAATACAGTAGGCTATTGTATATTTTGTTACACTGTATCTTGTGGTGGTTCCCCTTATTTCAAAAATACAGACATGCACGTGTTACACATCTTACGTTTTGCAAGGTCATACTCTGGGGAATCATTAATTGTGTGAAAGTAAGAGGTTCAATACACAATGTTGGACCAGGTTTAATGAAGGAACATTTTGCCTCATGCTAGGGTATAGCATACAGTATAGTATTTGTCTATGTCTACTTTATGTTGTAGTAACATGGAAAGTTCTTTTTGGTGGGGGTGGTATATAGTTTATGTAGTGGTAACATGGAAAGAGAGGGATGGAATTTGCAGAGAGGGGAGTAGTAACAGGAGAAAATAATTGAGGATGTTGAGGGGAGCAGATGAGATTGGAGCGGTATCAATTTCGATGAAGTTGGATGAATTCTGATGGGGTCAGTATAATGAGAAAGGAATGTTTGGGGAGGAATGGGAGAAGTAAGCAGGAATGGGAATGGAAGGAAGAAATGGGGTGTAGGAGAGAAGGAAGGGAAGAATTGAGGGGAGTCAGGGAGGAAAGGGTGTGAGCGTCTACCTATAATTGGAGGAATGAATAGGTACTATGCATTTGTAGAGAGGGGTGGGATGTGCAGTATGAATTCAGATGGGAATGGAGGAATTTGATGGGGAGGGAGAAATTTGGAAGGGGGGAGGTGTGAAGAAGGGAGGGGAAGGGAACAAATGGGGTGAGAAGAAAGCAGTACACTTCGTATTCATAAGAGCTTCCAAAAAACGTGTTTAGTATTTTTTTCTTTTTTCTTTTAGGAGAAAATAACATTGTTGGAGGCATCATCCAGATGGTTTAACCTACACTAAGACTGTCATATGAATCATGGGTAAATGAAATGGAGACCATCATATACGAACTCATGTGAGATGAACACTATCAACGTTATCCAGATGATACGGTCACCACTATGTATATTGTGCACTTTGGAATACAATTACAGTTTACCCTGGTCGATGGTAAACTATAATCGGATTTGTTAAACAAGAACGAACCACTGTACTGATTTATTTCAATATGGTGATATATATCAACCAAACTTGTGTGAATCCTAGGGAGCTACAGTGAGTCACCTACTGTAATATGACTGTAAGTCTAGTTCGAGGTTAATGTCTCATTACCCCTATTAGCGTCGATATCGATCCGCGAGAATATTCTCTTTCAGGATAAGTGCCAAAAAGCAATTTCGGGGAGTTTATGTTCGCAAGTGATGTAAGATTGTCACTTTGATTGAAGTGCATTAGCAGAGTACTGTATATGTCGTGTGAAAATTGGGGTAATTGAAGTAATATTGGACCATTTGATGACTTCAGAGGGTAGCTGAGGGAAATTTGATTTTCGTTGAGTGAAAGTGTTCTGATTTACCTTTAAAAAGTACACTATCATGATGTGAAAATTGAAAGTGCTATGAATGGCCATTGTGTCAGCTATCAAGTGAGGGGTACCTTGTACTTGGTAAATGCTTCTACATTAGTTTACATTAGAGGCATGGTTTGCTCAACACGATTGAAACGCTAGTATGACGCATTAAACAAAACTCATTGAATTCAGCTGTTTTGCAAAGAGTACGTTGGAGTATGGATTTCTGAATAATGTAACATGGTAAATGGAGATCGTACAGCAAAAAGTGTCAACTTCCAAATGTTAGATGAGCGATATAGAAAATGATTTTAGTACACATTTTCGTGAACAATGAGGGAAATGACGTAATGAGGTAATGGATGGTGTTACTTAACACAAGAAAAATGCATCCTCAATAATAAAGTGAACTCAAAGTGAATCACACCATTCTATGAAGTACCAATCATGAATGAATGTATACTTAAAGCCCGCAGATTAAATATCAAATGTATTAATCAAGTATATCCCTTTGTCGCCAAATAAACTTTAATCAAGTTATATATGGTTT
>WXZC020000486.1:0-11933 GCA_011317855.2 Paelopatides confundens
AATGTGGTTGTATATGAAGTGCATAATACTGTCATGACATTCAGTAATATGGTGTTAGGTTAATTTGATGATACTGTAATGAATTATTCATTAATGTGGTAATATGTTAATTGGATGATACTGTTATGAATTATGCATTAATGTGGTAATATGTTAATTGGATGATACTGTTATGAATTATTCATTAATGTGGTTGCATATAAAGTGTATAATACTGTCATGACATTCACTAATATGGTGTTAGGTTAATTGGATGATACTGTCATGACATTCAGTAATATGGTGTTATGTTAATTGGATGATACTGTAATGAATTATTCATTAATGTGGTAATATGTTAATTGGATAATACTGTTATGAATTATTCATTAATGTGGTGGTATATGAAGTGTATAATACTGTCCTCGCATTCACTAATAAGGTGTTAGGTTAATTGCATGATACTGTCATGAATTATTCATTAATGTGGTATTATGTTAATTGGATGATACTGTCATTAATTATTCATTAATGTGGTATTATGCTAATTTGATGATACTATCGTGAATTATTCTTTAACATGGTATTATGTTAATTGGATGATACTGTCATGAATTATTCATTAATGTGGTGTTATGTTAATTGGATGATAATGTAATGAATTATTCATTAATGTGGTGTTATGTTAATTTGATGATAATGTCATGAATTAATCATTAATGTGGTGTATGTTAATTAGATAACATTTCATGGAGTATATAATAGGTTCGGTACTCTCATGAATGTTTCAGTCATGTGCATATTCTTTTGATATACATGAATTGTTCATGTAAATCTTTTAATTGCATAATAATGTCAGGAATTATTTATTGGTATGACATTAGTTAATTCGTTGATACTGTCATGAATTATTCAGTTACATTCCTATAATTATTCAGTAATACATCATTTCTTCACACTCTACCTATATCGTAGTGCCTTTCATTAACTATCTTTATAATATAACCAAGCCAAACACAATGTCTTTCATCATTGGTTAGAAAACACAACGTGTTTGTGATACACCTGACTCAGTTCAGTTCTGTATCATATTTAATTAACGAGGGCCGGGATATTTTACACATATATGTTTGTAAAGTACACATATATGTTTGTAAAGTACAAAGATGTGTTTGTGAAGAACAAAGATATGTTTTTGTCTTTAGAAACGTGACAAAACATGTTTTTTTTTGGACAGACTGTGTGATGAAAAGGGCCCGTAGTTGACACATCATGTTACAACATCATCAGGAATGTTTTTAATATTAGAAAGGTATTTGATCTCACGGTGTGAATCAAGACTTCAAATCTGAACTTTTGTTGGAGAATAAAGTTTTCTGTTTCTTGAAACGTGGCTTGTTTGTACATTTGCTATTGTATTCGCGATCAATGATGATATAGACTATGCTATGCCTAGCTGCTGTAATGACTAACGGTAGCTATCCTGACAATATCTTATGGTACCATTTTCGCTTCGATAACTCTATCACAGGCAGGGTGGGTTTTTAATGCCAACATTGTTGTTGTCAACACGCTATAATTAGTACTAGTACCAAATACGCTGAGGCACTTAGTACTAGTACGCATATACTTTCTCAAGTATTTTGGCCATTATTCGGCCAAGTGTATTTGCATCGAGGGACTTAGTGTCATATCATGCTTTTCTGAATCGTTTACATTAAATTTCAAGTCGAAATTTATTCCAAAATGGGTCATTTTGTACACTTTATACGACTTTAATATATTACGAAACGCGATGTAACTTATATTCATCCGCCGATTAGTTTACTGTGCATTATTTATCGGTCAATATATGATCAGCTGACGATAATGGACCAATCAGATTTGAATATATTCAACAAGTATGAATGAACAGCCAATGCTGCAAATACAAAACCATTGTGTAATATTTTCTAAACATGTTATTGCAAGTCATAAACGACTTTAAACATAATTTCAGTTCTCATATTTCTCTATCAATTCTGGTTTTAAAGATATTCACCATTACAATATGTCAACTGTTTGGTATGCTCATTCAAGGCCATGACGATAATGACGTCATCTCCTCAGTTCAGGACTGATTGTTAATGTTAATCCATTGTTTAATAAATTATAATAACTCTACCAACCAATGTTCTTTAATCTCCGAATCAACAAAACAAAGGATGAATACAATACCATTTGTTCTTGACAGATGTATAATGTATTGTAAGCATGTTATTTGTAATGTATTGAAAACATGTTATTTGTAATGTATTGTAAACATGTTATTTGTAATGCATTGAAAACATTTTATTTGTAATGCATTGAAAACATGGCATTTGTAATTCATTGTAAACATGTTATTTATAATGCATTGTAAACATGTTATTTATAATGAATTGTAAACATATTATTTGTAATGCATTATAAACATGTTATTTGTAATGTATTGTAACCATGTTATTTGTAATGCATTGTAAACATGTTATTTGTGGTGTATTGTAAACATGTTATTTATAATATATTGTAACCATGTTATTTGTAATA
This sequence comes from Paelopatides confundens, assembly GCA_011317855.2. Lineage (NCBI taxonomy): Eukaryota > Metazoa > Echinodermata > Holothuroidea > Aspidochirotida > Synallactidae > Paelopatides > Paelopatides confundens. The sequence continues at coordinate 2,548 of WXZC020000486.1, forward strand.
TAGTGTAAACATGTTATTTGTAATGTATTGTAAACATGTTATTTGTAATGTGTTGTAAACATTTTATTTGTAATGTATTGTAAAAATTGTATTTGTAATGTATTGTAAACGTGTTATTGGTAATACATTCTAAACATGTCATTTGTAATTCATTGTAAACATGTTATTTATAATTTATTGTAAACATATTATTCGTAATGCATTGTAAACATGTTATTTGTAATGTATTGTAAACATGTCATTGGTTATGTATTATAAACATGTTATTAGTAATGCATTGTAAACGTGGTATTTGTAATACATTGTAAACATGTTATTTGTAATGTATTGTAAACATGTTATTTGTAATATATTGTAAACATGTTGTTTGTAATGTGTTGTAAACATTTTATTTGTAAGGCATTGTAAAAATTGTATTTGTAATGTATTGTAAACATTTAATTTGTAATGCATTGTATGTTGAGATATTAACGCACAGAAGTAACAATATATACTTCGTTCTTGTTCAAGTGTAATTGATGGCGAGATAAATTACATTATAAATACAACCCGCTCGCTGCTCTAAAGTTATGTATATATTTGCTCATATGTTGAGATAGTAACGCACAGAAGTAACAGTATATATTTCGTTATTGTTCAAGTGTATTTAATGACGAGATCGATTACAATATAAATACAACTCGTTGCTTTAACGTTATGTGGAGATTTGCTCGTATGTTGTGATATTAACGTACACAAGTAATAATATATACTTCGTTCTTGTTCAAGTGTATTTGATGGCGAGATAAATTACATTGCAAACACATCCAGCTGATATGATGGAACAACAAACTATCGTTTATGTTCGATGGTTAGTTGATGGCGATAGAAGTTACATTGTAACACAATACAATTGACTAACGATATAGTTTGTGTATGCTATGACGAAAGAAATTACATTGTAAACACAACAAGCTGACTTGATGCAACAAAGTAACAATATAGTTGGTGTCAAATGTGTTTTAATGGTCAGAGCAGTTAGATTGTACACGCAGCCAGCTGATTTAAGCAAACACACATCTAAGTGGTGGACATCCTTTTAACCCTTTTGTAAAAAAACGTAGAATAAAATGGTTCTGCAGTGTTTTCATTCTTTTTTTTAATTCATCCGAAATGAATCGATGTTCCTTATTAATTTTGTAACTTTGCAACGACCTAATTTTATAATATATATTCAAGTGTATTTGATGGCGAGAGAAGTTACATATCAATAAGAACCAATTGCTTTAAAGTACAGATGTGCAGACCTCGATCTGAACTTTGCTGTTTCTCTATTTTTAGTAATACCTTGATTGAATACAAATTCGACATAAATCCTCTGTAACACTATACCATTTTGGTACTCATGCAGTCGGTTACATTCCAGTAATACAATTACAAACCTGTATTCCATTCACCCCAATGTATAAATATGGTATGGTAGTAGCTGGTATCTTGTTATCAAGTAAACGATTTACTTGTATTTTTGTTAATCTGGCATAATTTTACATATTAATATGCGACCGTTTTTCCTAAAGTGGATACCAAAGTGAATACATAGAGGTTCGGATATGAGGTATTTGATTGGTGTGAATTTTTACTTGTATTTTTGTTTTAATCTGGTACCATTTTACATAGTAATATGGCACCATGTTGCAGATGGGTGACCTAAACATCCCATTTTTCCCTAAATATGATGAGCTCCCTCACGTATACTCCTCCTTTAGGCATGGGAGTCCACATGTAGGGGAAGAGAGTGGGACATTGAAGAAAAAAACTAAACTTTTCTAAATGTTTGTCTTAGTTTTGCATAGTATATGGCACAATTTTGCAAATAGGAAGGTAAAAAAAGGTATTTTAAGGTCACCTAAAAGGGAGGAGTTCCCCTCCCCTATCATATATTGCTCCTCTAGTGCCTGTACAATACACCCAAACAATTAATGAAAATTACAATGCAACACAGCACATATGTATAGACTTAAAATGGCACCATTTTACGGACATTTTTGTATGTAGGTGGTCTTAAAATTCGTAATGTTTCACCCTCTCCCCATGACACATTTCCATGGACATGCACAGGTTGGCGCCATAGACGCCCACCCCCTCCAATTTAATTTGTTTTCAATTGATTTAGTTTTCTTTTACAAAAAATGTAATAGAGCCAAAGGTGCAAATAATAGGACCATTTTGCACACAAGCCCCTCACAGGGCGGGCATTTACAATCCGTTGTCCACCCTATATTAATGCGCGTCAGCATTTCAACCATACCCTCATTTCAAGTGAATTAACAGTGCTCCATCCATGTGGGTTTATCAAAGTCCACATGTTAAAATACCTGTACAATACACTGTTGCGCAATGAATGAAACTTTCAATGCAACATCGCACATGTAGTATTTTGCAAGTTATATGGCACCATTTTGTGTGTAGGTGGCCTCAAAACACATACAATACCTCTTATATTTACAAGCTGCCCCCCCCTTTACATCCTCCCCGGGACACGTTTACCAACGGACAAAGATGAACCATTTCCACACCCTTGAAGAGACATACATAACACTGACAGAATGAAACAAGAAAATAGTGTATAGCTCTTTTAATCAAGTATTCGTGGTTTTATACAGCTTTAACAATTACACTAAATGCATACACTACACAATACACAAATAAAACACATGTAAAGTAATGTGAGAGACACCAATATTGTTTGTGTCGTGAAATATCACGTAAATATGCCTCGTCATTTGGAAACTGAGCATCAATCGCTGGATATGGAATAGTTAAAGGTCAGGAGTATTGTCCCCAAATATGCTAGAAAGGTCACATGTCATGAAAGTTTTACACCTCATACTTCCATCCTCAAAAGAATCGTTTCTTCACTTAAACATTTTATTATCTAATTTGAACATTAATGTGAAAACCTTTAAAGAGAGTAGTGGAACCCGGGGCAAAGTGAAACATGGGGAAAAGTAAAACACACTAAATATTGATTTGTTAATACTGCCCTGAGTTTATAACTCACATGCACATAAAGACCGCTCGAATGCTGCATTTGTTTGAAGCCGGAACCAGTAGTGGTGTTTGTTAGGTGTGCGTGTTTTTACAGTAAATGTTTCGTTTTCATAATTATGTTCAAACCGATAATTTAAAGAATCATATAATTTGCTCAAATGATTTGCATTAGTTGAATCACTTCGTTTAGTCATATTAATGAATGATGTGTTTAAGCTTAGTATATACACGGTATGGTGGATATCCTACATGTACATGCCCATGGTAGGATGGATAGCCTAGATCAGCCTACACTACGGGCCCCGATAAATAACACGATGTAGGATAACAATTTTTTAAGTTAGATTTATATGGCGCTTTATTAATAAAGCTGGGAGAAATTTCAGAATACCCGTCCCATCGGACAACCTTTTATAAATCCTTAGTCTCAGTGAAATGAAAGTCATTGGAAGTTAAACTTTGCTCCGTAGTTTTGAGGACAACAATATCCACGCCGCATGGACTGTGGTTCAGTCTAGCGAAGGCTCAGTCCCAGTCCCCAGTGTAGGAAGAATATCTTTTGACGGTGACGTCCATCTATAATATCCATTCTACATGAACTGATGTTTAATCTTGGAGTGGAGGCTCAGTCCCCAATGGAGGAAGAGTAACATGTGACAATGACGTCAAACTATATCTCGGACAGCTGTGACTGCAACTGAACCGCCATAGTGTCAGTCAACAGCTGGAGGGCGAATTATTCTGCAGTTTTATCCAAACGCTTATTTGATAACTATTTATTGTTGCCAGTGTTTTCCCAAATTTTAGACAAAATGGTACGAACCTACAACCGAAAAACAAATCACAAGAATTTGGTCACCAGAGGCAATGAAGGAAGCTGCAATTCAAGTCCGGAACCATGCTATGAGTTTTGGAGAAGCCGTCCAGACAGTTAAAACAGATGGAAATTATGATGATGTATCAATAAAGGGCTTTGGACGTTATAAGTGAGTGTTTGTTTCTTGGTCCCCTTTCTTTTTGTGCTTCATAAATTGCCTCCCTGATGTTGTTTCAGTGTAAAAAATAATATGTAACTTTAATATTCTCCTTATTATGAGCTCTTGTTTATATTTTCCAGGCCTGTTTTACCGAGCAACACGAAGAGGACATTGTCAACTACATTTTGTTCATGGAGAGTCGTTTATTTGGTTTGACAAAGCAAGACTTTCCAAAGTTAGCCTACCAGTTTGCCATCAAAAATGGAATAGAACATCCTTTCAACACCAATCTCCAAATGGCAAGAGAAAGTTTCGTGTATGGGTTTATTAAACGGCATCAAAACTGTCCTTGCGTTCACCAGAGGCAACATCAACATCAAGGGCAGCGGGCTTCAACAAAGTAGTTGTTTCCAAGTTCTTTACTTTACTTGATTCGCTTCTTGAAAATGATCATTTCAGCCCTTTTCGCATCTTTAACGTTGATGAAACTGGTGTCATGACTGTCCCCTATAAAACATCAAATGTGATCTCCCTGATCACAAGTTGGAATCCTTACATCAGCAGAAAGAGATACCCTTGTAACAGCTGATATCTGCTTCAATGCACTGGGTAACTACATCCTACCACTGCTGATATTCCCAGGAAAGAAGCTGACTCCTCTCTTTGAGGTTGGAACACCACCAGAAGCTTTGATAGCTTGCCATCAGTCCGGATGGATGCAGTCCGACATCTTTGCTGAGAATTGGTTCGACCATTTTACCCACCATGCTAAACTCACGGCTGAAGATCCTGTCCTGTTAATCATATATGGACATGCCACCCACACCAAGAACACTACCTTAATTGAAAAAGCTAGAAAAAAATATGTCCATATAGTTGTCATCCCCTCACACATCTCAACGTGTGCAACCAGTTGATGTAACCTTCATGGGGCCATTAAGATTATACTATGAGCAGGAATCACGTGCATGGCTTAGAAACCACACAGGAAAGGTCATCACTATCTATCAAGTCAGTGCTCTATTTTGGGCTGCCTACTGGGGGGCTGCAACTTCATTTACGGCACTAAGTGGATTTACCAAAACTGGGATATGTCCATTCAACTCCAACATTTTCCCTGATTTTACCTCCACTTCTGCTGCTCCAACCGCTCTACCACAAACTGCCACGAAACCATCCTCACCGACACCACCAACTGCTCCAGCTGCACTGACACCAACTGTTACAAATCCAATTGCTCCAACCCAAGTGCTCCAACATCAACTGCTCTAATTCCAACTGCTCCAATACCAACTGCCCTTTACTCCAGCTGCTCCAAGACCAACTGCCCTAACTCCAGCTGCTTCGACACGAACTGCTCCAATGTCAACCACTCTAACTCCAGCTGCTCCGACACCAACTACTCTAACACCAACTGATCTGATGCTAAATGCTCCAGTACCAACTGCTCAGGCACCAACTGCTCCGATATAAGCTGCTCAAACAACAACTGCTCAAACTACAACTGCTGTAACCCAAACTGCTCTAATGGCAGCTGCTCCGATACCAAATGTCCCAACTCAAACTCAATACAATACTAACGGCTGTATCCTCCAAGGAGAATAACCATCAATACCACTCTCCAGCAGATATCATGGGTGTCCCTCGGGTTGAACAGACTAAACAAAGGACGAAAGGAGTGAAAAGAGGCAGGACAGTCATATTGACTGGCAGTCCTTAGCTAAAAGAGTTGACAAAGTCAGAAACGAAGGAAGTCTGCGCCAAATGTGCTGTTGTTTCCTGGCAGCAAAGACCAGACAAAGGGCGGAAAAGGGAAAGGAAAGGAGAAGGGCAAAAATAAGGCTAAGAGAAATTCATGTGCCAAAGAAACAGAAAATGATGATAACTCTGATTTAATCTATTGTACTTGTCTTATTTCACAATCTAAAAGTGGCGAACAGTGGATAACGTGTGATACCTGCTTCAAGTGGGCGCATAAAGATTATGCAGCACCAGGTGATGATGATAAATATTTTGTGAATTCTCTTTAGAGTAACTTTTCTACAAATATAGGTGTAAAGTGTGTAATCTAGACATGTATAAGCCTGATAAAGATTTTTGCTGAGTTTGTTTTAAGTAGTTTCAAGTTGGTTAAATGTCCAAATGAAGACATGTTTTTCCAGTAAAAAGACTAGCCAAAGAAGTAATGGTCGTCAGTGACCTTGCTTGCTGCAGCATGTGATTCTGACTCATCGAGGTCAATGATGTAAGTAACCAAGATCAGCCTTTTATGTACGAAGGTTTTGTCATGCGTTGATCAACAGTACCCAGCATGGTTTTACATGAAATAGATCATGTCTTACTCATATTCTTGAATTTTGGTGGATATTACTAGTTTTGTCGATGCAGGTAATTATGTTGATGTGTTGATGTGATTTTCAGAAGGCTTTTGATAAGATTCCTCATAATAGGTTATTGGTCAAGTTGGAAAGTTTGGGTATCAATGACTGTTTGTTAAAGTGGATTGGTGACTGGTTAGGAAGTAGAAAACAAAGAGTGGTTGTTTGTGGATCCGTTGCTCCTTGGATAGGTGTTACCAGTGATGTCCCCAAGGGCTCTGTATTGTGTCCGTTGTTGTTTATTGCTTCTAGTAACGATTTTGATGATTATGTTAGTAGTGTTTCTAAGATACCAACGTTTAAAGAGGGGTTTGTTTAGTGTATGATGCTGCAGATTTTCAGGCTGATATGCATAATATTGTAACTGGTCGAGGATTTGTGGTATGTTATCCAATGTTGACATGTGTAAGGTTATGCATTGAGGTAATGGTAATGTGAATAATTGTTCTAACATTGATGGTAGAATGGTTTACGTAGTTCAGCAAGAAAAATACCTCGGTATTTATTTAGATTCATCGCTGAAACCTTCTAAACAGTGTATCGGTTCTGCTAGTAGGGCAAATTGGATTTTAGGGTTGATTAGGCGCAATTTTAAGTTTCTTCATAATTATGGTGTTCTTATGTTGTATAAACATATGGTGAGGCCTCTTCTGGAGTATGCTGTTAAGGCATGAAATCCGTATCTGACTATGGACAGGATTATTCTAGCGAAGTTTCAGAGGACGACAACAAAATTAATCAGTTCTATTTGTTCATTGCCTTATGAGCAGCGTCTGGTGCATCTGAAGCTTACCTCACTGGAACGTAGACGTCTTCGTGGTGATCTTTTACAGGTCTTTAAATTGTTCATGGTTTTGATAGGCTATATTTTGACCATTTGTTCACCGTTTCGTGCAATACTCATACGAGAGGTCATGGTCTTAAGTTAAATAAGGATTTGTATAGGTTAGATGTCAGAAAATACTTCTTTTCTCAAAGAGTGGTTGATGGGTGGAATGAAAGTATTTGGTGAATGCTAGCAGTGTGAATGCGTTCAAGAATGGCATTGATGCTTATTGTTCTTATAGTGGTATAATTTAGGGAGTTTGTGGCCCAGGATCTTTTATGAGGACATTGTCCTTTCTGATCCATATTTTCTACACTATGTGTTTGGAGGCCATGAATATATATGACGGTGTCCTTAATTGTAAGTTGTATATGTGCATAAAATGAAGGATGATACCACCAGCTGCCTTGAAAGAAAATTACTAACAATAAATGCATACTGAGGTGACCTTTGAAATGGAATACAACTATACAACGTAAACTTCTTATTTGTAGACTTCAAATTAATTTTCATCGGTGAATCTGTCTCGAAATTGGCTTTAGAGAACTTTAGCTAGCCTTCAAATTATACACATCACATAAATACCTGAGTCAATTAATTGCACATATCCAAATTGAAAGTGCATTTTTAATGTGTAATAAGTCCTGTAGGGATATTATTACTCTTCAATCCTGTAAATGTTCATGTACTGCAGGATCCCAAAAAAATCCTATAATCTATTAATATTTTTTCCATTCCTGCAAGTTTTCGTGGAGGATCTTGAATCCTGCTATAAATCCTGTGTATTTCATGCAGTATTTGTGAAATATCATATAGGAATCATATAATGTTTCTGTCCAATCCATGTAGGATCGTTCATAAATCATTCAGGAATCTTGTAATATTCCTTTTCAATCCTGCAAATGTTCATGCAGGATCCCTTAAAAATCATGTATTTTCATGCAGGATTTCTCAAAAATATTGTAGGAATCCCCTAATATTCCTTTTCAATCCTGCAAATTTCCATGCAGGATCTCTAAAATCCTGTAATGAAAATAAGTATCCTGCATGATTTTTGCAAGAATAGTTCTATGTATAAATAATACATATATGAAGGATCCTTATATCAATAAAACAGATGCATTGGTTTTATGAAGGATACATGAAGTGTATAAAGGATTCATGCATGTATATGTAGGACCCTCATATGAATATTCCTGCATGCATTCCTGCATGGATTCCTGCATGCATATGAATGATCCTTGTATATGTTATATAGGATTCCTGCATGTATATGCAGGATACCTGTATGTGAATAAAGGATTCCTGTGTGTAGTGCAAGATTATTGTATGTGAATGAATGATTCCTGGTTGTGAGTGAAGGATTCTTGGACGTGAATGAACCAAGTATGTATTTTGTTAAGGAATAAAAAGCTAGAATATAGAAACAGTGCATCTAAATGTATACATACTTTATTATAATACACATTCACATATTATTCAACTAACTACTCTATGAAAAACATTTTGAAGGAATCATGTACCGTTTGCAGGAATCCTACAATATTCATACAGGATTTCTGCAGGTAATTTTTGTATGGGATACATTAACAGTTTTACGTTTAATAAGTTAAACGTATATAATTATAGTTATAGTACAGCAGTAAGTCACTTTTTAAAGTCTTGGCAATGACTCGGTCAGGAATCGAACCCGAAACTCCCGGCTGCATGGCGGGCGCTCTTACCACTAGGCCACATATTTGGTATGATCCTTATGAAGTTCGTTAGCCTAGAAATGATATATTAAGTTATACAGCTCCAAAAATTCCGCACGCCGTTCGTTGTAACAGTGATTTGAACAGTTGAATATATGCCTAGGCGAAATAATGCAAATACAATCGTTTAGGGTCTCACATTTTCCCCAACACATTCATTATTCTTGCCTCTTAAAAGCATGAAAAGAAGGTTACCTGACAAATCTCTTTTTCTGAAGAGACGGAAATGTAAGTTCTTGCGATCGCACAATATTACATGGCACATCGTAAAAACTGACAGCTGAATTGGCTAAGACAAACAAAGCAATACAAACAGGAGACGTGTACTAGGAGAATCGGTTGGGCTGGATTTCGTGCTTAAATCTTTAAATATTTACACTTTTGACGATATATTATTGAATGTTGACCATGTTTGATATCA
>WXZC020000487.1:0-11933 GCA_011317855.2 Paelopatides confundens
GTACAATGGTGTATTGTGACTATGTAGTACCAGTAGTAGTACATTGATATGCTGTTCAGTACAATGGTGTATTGTGAATATGTAGTACCAGTATAGTACATTGGTATGCTGTACAATGGTGTATTGTGACTATGTAGTACATGATATTATTTCAGCCATTACAGAATTGGTCAAATGGAAAAGTACTGTTTCTTGTGTAAACAAAACTCCACCAACTATGACCTTCACAGGGCTTCCTAAGTCTTGAGTAATAAACAACACAGCATTAAGGCCACAACAAGATCACACATGCCACACAAGAAAAAGGGGTTATTTACACTGTACTATCTTATTAGTCCATCCGGGCATGAGTGTGGACACCTGCTGTGAACAAATTGTGAAATCCGGACTAATGGCGCCCAATGGTCGGGAAATTGAATCAAACTGTGACCTTGCACTGCTGTAATGGCCACATTCATAGCATGTACCAGTAGTAGTACATTTGTATGCTGTTCAATACAATGGTGTATTGTGACTATAGTAGTATATTGATATGTGCTGTACAGTACAATGGTGTATGTAGTGTGAATATGTAGTACCAGTAGTAGTACATTGGTGTATATGTAGTACTTGCGAAGAGCGCCCTTGAAGTCTCCTTCCCCCGGACTTCGTGTGCGCTCACTTTACCGTCCGCATGCGGCGAGATGACCTCCGACAGCCAACGGGAAATGGTATATTTGGAGGCCGCCGCCGTGTAGGGGCTCCTAGGGAGGACGAACAACCTGGAGGAGGCTTCAGGCGTTTGACCTTGTTAAGATACCACTTCAGTGCCCTAACTGGGCACCAGAGTTTGTCCTCCGCAACTGAAGAGAAGCTTTTGATGTCTGGGATGAAAACGTCCCCCGGGACAAACTCCGGGGTCTGATTTTTAGGTAGGAACTCCGGATCAGGAACAGCCACCTCATCCAAGTGGGTGCCAGCGCCCACGCGCCCTCTGGACAATGCGTCTGCAAACTTGTTGTCTTTCCCCACAATGTGGGAGGCCCTGATCAAGATGTCGTGCCCGTGGCATCACATCAAGAGGAACCAGGCTATGCAACAGAGACTCTGGAGTGGGTCCTGGAGTGGGTACCTCCCTGCCTGTTGATGTAAGCCACTGCGATTGTGTTGTCTGTGAGCTGCTTGCCTCTCGCTAGGTCCTTCCGGCGCCTGGTGGCTCTCGCCATAGCCTCCAGCTCCAGCACGTTGATGTGCTGTTCGCTCTCCTGGGCGGACCACAGTCCGGAGAGCGCTTGTGTCTCGCAGAAGGCCCCCACCCTGACACCGTCAACTGGTCCCCATGGACCAGGAATGGGACTTCTACTGCGAGGTTGGCCTCTGTGCTCCACCACTGAAAGTGTGGTTGGAGCGCTCCTGCAAGTTAGGTCCCTCAGGTGGGGCTTGAAGTGGGCCAACAGGTGGAGCTAGAAGGGTCGCATGCGTAGGCGGCAAAGGGGATGAAGAAGGAAGCTGCTACTGCCTCTTGATGATGCTTGTCCTCTTCCGCCAGCTGCGTAAGAAACTGGTTGTCGAAGAGGTCAGGGCCAAGAACCGGTTGCTGCGCTAGCTAAGCGATCCCTAGCCTCCCGGTTGGCCAGTCGAACACGTCAAGGACCCTGTCAAACTGGTCGAATATCAGTCTTGTCAGAGGACCAAGGAGGAACAGAAGAGTCACCACCTCTGCACGGGAGAAGCAGGACGGGTCTTCTGGCAACTGTTTGTGCGCTCGCACTAGGGATTCAATGAGTAGGAGGAGAACAAGGTATCCGCAAGACACCACGTATCCTCCGGCAACCATGAGGATAGGCCTTGTTCTGCTCTGACCTTGTTACGAGTCTCGGGTTGCCCACTGGTCCTCCGTCACTCTGCCTCTCCTGTGTGGTGAAGGACATCCGGGCCGCTAGAGCCTGCACCCTGGTCGCGCTTTCCGCGTCGACCCGGGAGCAGGGCTGGGGGCACGTCGCCAACCAGTCCAGAGGGGGCCTGGCGCTCAGGTTCATCGTAGACGAGTTTATAAATAAACAAAGCGGCTACCCTGTCGAGGAGATCCTGTGTTGGCGCAGCCCCGCGCGGGGCCACATCTGGGTCAGAAAGGGGCGCGGTTTCCTTGGAGACCTCTTCGAGGTCATCAAAGTCCTCTCCTTCAGACCAAACATTGTCGGAAAACAAATCCAGGCGGAGAGGGATGGGCGCTTCAACTGGGGGACGGGTGGCCATGCACCTCCAGACCTGGGGTCTGGCGGGCCACCTCTTAAGCGATTTGCGGGCCGCAAATGGTGGAAAAGCCTGTCCATCAAGGCGTCCTCATCTGCGACGATCGCTGAACGGGCTTTGGTAGCCACTCTCACCGCGGAAGATACCGTCGGTGGGGCGGGTACGCGCAAACGACCAAGACTAAAGCTAGGTCGCTCCGCCTCGTAGAGCCCCCTCCGGATGCGGGCGGCGGATACATTGATCACAGTCGCAGGTTGTATCCCACGTACGCCTGGTTCCCATGGGAACTACGACTGCCGCGCATCCTGGGTTCTTCGTGCAACCCCCGGCCGCCTCCGTAACCATGGAGGAAGTACGTGGCAGCTAGATCCGCGCTCGAAGATCTAGGCCTAACAAGGTCGCCACGCTCTTTAGGGTTGCATTGAAACTCTGTGGCCAGATCCGCCTCAGATGTATCTGAGGGTGGTCCGGACGTGCGTGGCCGATCCCCGCAGGGCCAAGACCTTGTAAGGTCTCCACGCTCCCTATGCCTCTTAACAGTTAGAGGCCTTTGGTCGTGTGCCCGACACGCTATGGCTCACAGGCGTGCGCCCCGTTCCCTTGGGAGCCGAAAGTGAACCTGCAAGACGCTTGGTGGCTTGCGAACCGTGACTTATTAGTCTAGCCAGGCTACGTGTGAGCGTGGGCTTCCAGAGGGAAGCCCTTCGTCTAGTTCCACAGACTCGGACACACACAGGAGATTATTTTGTAATCTCTTTAGTTGCCTGCCGTGACTTCCATCCAGTCCCGACTCGGATGTGCACGGCAGCGCCTGGATCGGTACACTGCCGGGAGGTAATGGACCTCCCTACGAGGGTGCCAAATGGTGACCCTCGGGTTCTACATTTTGTGCAGAACCCTCCACATTTTCCGTGGTTGATGCTCTTGCATCCCCTCTCTCGCGCGTCGCGCAAAACTTCCGCTCCCTCAGCCGAAGGCCCTGAGAATAATCCTTCCCTGCACTACCGGAATCGGTCGTTGGGTTAGATTCCCTTCCCGCGTCTGACTTGTATGCTAGCCATGCCGCAACTAAGCGTCAACGATCGGGTGTAAACCAGAGGCATGACTCGCAAGAGGTCGATCTAGAACAGGATCGGCACTCGGGGCAAAGTAGATTGGGGTCCCAGTCCTGACCGGGTTTGTACCGGGAGCATGACCCACAACAGGGGAGGGCGAGGGGCCATGGAGACAACAAGTCCCTATAGAACAGTGTGAACAGGAAACCTAAGCCACATTATGGCTAGACCAGCTTAAAACGAGGTCTAGCCAACTGACAAGAAAGAAAAAGAACAACGATACCTGAAAAACACTCGGACGAGTGTTTTTAGGACTTGTACCACGAAGAAAATTTTTGTTAGACCTTAGAACATATCCGTAAACGGGCGTGTGGAAATCAATTGTGTCGGGTTGGGGGCGGAGTGCCCGCCAAGAAAGCGGCGGTGCCTCCAGCCCCGTCCTGTTAAATAAACCCCAGCGATAGGACCATTAGACGGATATAATGCATATTTAGTAGGTTGACCAGGGTAAGTATAGAAAGGCGATGTAAATATTCAAATTATACAAGTGCAAATTAACCATATACTTATTTCACTGTTGTATATTACATACAGAGTCTCTTAGTCTCAGTCAAGCTTATCAGAAAGTAGTTATTTTCATATCAGTGATGCACCACTGCTTAATATTAATTAGGTTTCCCCAAAAGTGTAGGATTATGAATATAACATGCTAGAAAAGCGAGTAGACAGTTGTTTATATTCCGTATATCAGCAGGAATAGTTTATATCTATTTATGAGTATCACAAATCCATATATTTGACCAAAATCTCTTGAATCATCTGGTTATGTATGTACACTGAATAGTCAATCAAAATTGGAACTGTTCATGACTTCCAGTGTTGATCAGTGGTGTAACCAAAGAGGGTTGAAGGAGGGAGAAACAACTGAAAATTGACATGTTCCCTGGTAAAATTAAACATTCTTTCGGTATCGTCTTCCATTGACGTATTTCCTAATCTTGACAATGGTGTTGTCATATTCAAACAAGGGTTACAAAGCATACTGGGAGAGCATATACATGTTCTGAATCAGAGTTTTAATGAGTTAACATTTTAGGCAGAAATGTCCCCCTGTGCTTCCCCCTCCAGGATATGCCACTGTTATGGCACAATGCTTTTCATTACTCTAGTCGCCTTGCCATTTGCACTTGTGCCCCCTCCAGTTTCACCTGCTGGTGCTCTGTTACCATCGACGCTTCTCTCTCGAGGTGGGGCGCTCTCTGCAAATTTGCGCCCTATCGGGAAAGTTGGCTCGACAGGAGAGAAGCCAGCGTGTAAACGTGCTGGAGGCAGTGGCGAGGTCAAGTTCCTGACAGTTTTCTCCACAGTAGCCTACATCAACCGACAGGGGGACTCACTCCCCGAGTCTGTCACAAGGCGTGGTCCCCTGATGTGGTGCTGACAGCAATACTTCATCTTCAGAGCCTCCCACATTGCTGGTAAGGACAACTCGCTGGCGAGCGCGTAAATCAAGGAGAGTGGGAGCTGGCGCCCAGGAGGACAAGGTGGCTGTACCAACCTCGACAGGCCGCTAGTAGACCTGTTCGGCACCATGAGCAGGGCCAGGTTGCCAACCTTCTGTTCTCGGACCTGCCATCCCGGGTTGTTCCCGGGCTGCCCAGACCAGGTCTCTCCCTGGCCAGGGCCAGGTGCTTCTTCCCATGGCGCAGAGCCTTCTTTGCCCTGCATGGAGGCTGTCAGGTGTTCCCTCCCAGCATGCGGACTTCCAGCAGCTGCTGCTTCCTGGAAAGCAAGAAAGCAGGTTTCTAGGAGTCTCTGCGCATGGGCGGCCCAAACTACACAAATTAACGCTAAAGGGGCTATCTCCAGTAGAATTGAGATTAGATGAATCAATGCATTTAGATGTTGCCCAGTGTAAGTATAGAGGCTCGTAACTACCCAAACCAGTAAGTTTTGGGGAATCTACCCTCATGCTCTGAAAGTCGCTAAAGTTATCACTCTGCTAAAAAATGGTGGCCCTGTCCTCCCTGAGAACTATAGGCCTATATATAAGTTTGTTTTCTTGCTTTAATAAACTAATTAAGGGCATTATCGATAAAGGGCATTATTGATTCCTTGCCGAAGGCTAAAGAAATATATGCGATCATGATGGCGTGTGTGACGCTTTGGCTTGTAAACAAGGGAACTCAAAAAGTACAGCTTGGCCAAACTTCATACTTGGTATGCAGGTTCACTTTGAGAGTACAGGAACCCTATTGTATTTTTTTGTGGCAGTCGAAGGTCATTTGAGGTTGATATATGTCGAAGTCTAAAAACCTTGTAAACACAGTAACCCAAAAAGAAAAGTTTGGTCAGACTTATATAGGTTCATCTTAGTGAGTACAAGAACCCTATTGTTTTGTGTGAAGGTCAAAGGTCATTTGAGGTCAACATACATCAAAGTCTGAAAACCTTGTAAACACAGTAACTCAAAAAGTACAGCTTGGCCAGAATTAAATAGGTTCATTTTAGTGAGTATGAACCCTATGTTTTTTGAGGTCAAAGGTCATTTGACATCCAACAGAGTAAATTCTGAAACCTTGTAAACACAATAGCTCAAAAAGGACAGCTTGGTAAAACCAGGGAGTTGTTATAACAACTCACTGGTACAAGTACTGTATTGTTTTTTTGTGCTCAAACTCTGAAAACCTTGTAAATGCAATAACTGCAGAAGTTCAGCAGCTGAGCTTGTTTGAACTTCATATTTGGTATGTAGGTCCTTTTAAATCAGTACAACACCAAATTGTTCAACATTGTTTTTATATGGGCAAGGAATCACTAGTCTGATGACTTTCTGGTTACGATTTCCCCTTTGGATTATAGAGTGCCACTCAACAACTCGTGTACTATTGGAAACTGTTAATAATATACGTTCTCAGCTTGATGATGGTAACAATGTTTTAGGTTTATATCTTGACCTTAAAAAACCCTTGATAGTGTCAACCGCTCTATTCTTTGACAAAACATATCACTATGGTATCCGTGGGTCGGCACATGATGATATCTTGTCTAGCTATTTACACAACAGAAAATAATACTATATATATGGTACATTCTAGTTTCTTAAATGTTAACACTAGAGTTCCGCAAGGACCCGTCTTAGGACCCTTGCTCTTTCTTATTTATGTCAACGATCTTCATAATGCGGTTCCCAACGTTTCTACTCGTCTATTTGCATAGTATACCAATGTGTTTCTTCTTGGTAATGATTGCAAGCTAGTCATTATGCTTATCAGACTCTTAGACAACTCAACAATTGATTTTATTCAAATAAATTTACCCTACATTTAGGTAAAATAAGTTATACTATTTTTCATGCTAAAGATAAAATTCAAAAAATCATCTAGCACGATGTATTTAGGACAAATAATTGATGAAAGGCTTTCCTGGGCGAACCACATTAATGATCTCTGTAATTCATTGGTTAAGTATACTGGTATTTTTTATCATCTAAATGGTATTTTTCCTAAAGCCACTGCGATTCATATTGATTATTAATTTATTTACTCTAAATTAAGGTATGCCATTGAAACGGTACAGCTAATGGGTCATGCTTAAGACTGCTTCAAACCTTGCAAAATATATTGATTAAGGTACTTACTGATAAACCGAGACTCTATCCCACTGCCCTCTTGTACAGTGAGAATAATTTACTTAGAATAGCCCATACTTAGAAAGAGCCCATACCTATTGTATGGATTGTTTTGTGTATAATCGCTGTCAGTAACAATAAGCTACCGATTGTAATTTTGGACGCTGTGAGCCATTCAAACGTTTCTAATTATCCCATCACTATTCGTAATAGACATGTTTTTTACGGTAACTCGTCATAATACTCAGCATGGTAAATTGATTGCTTCTTAACTATTGCTTCAGCTTGTGGTAGCCCCTGTTAAATCTGCTACATCTCTTAATTCTTTTCAAAGGAAGCTGAAGACAGAACTTTTATTATTTGTAAGACAGATGTTGACTACCTCACTTCTCTTGTGTATGTTATTCAATGATCTACTCATCTCTGGGTGGGTCTCTTACTACTATTCTTATTTCTGCTCTATTTTTTCTCATTTCTTTTTATCTTCTGTCCAATTTGTATTGCTTATTTATATATATATATATTGTTTTATATATGTTTTTCTTGTATATTTCGTGATTTGTTACATTATTGTTTTGGCATGGTCACTAGCCTTGAATAAGTGTTATAAAGTGGAAGCTTCTAGGCAAGTACTCTACTATCGTATTGTTAGTATTTATTCAATGACACTTTACTTTTGTAATGTTTCTTTGCTCCTCGAGTTGTATTTAATACAAATCAAGTGTTGTAAATACTATTAGTGAAAATCAAACACTTAAATTTGCATAGTCTTAATGCCCTTGGTGCCCTCGTTCAAAATGACATACTGCCTTGCTGCCCTAAAAATATAAATAAATAAATAAAAGGTCAAATGGCCTTGCCCTTAAAATGCAGCAGGTCAAGGCCCTGGTCATGGCTATATTTGTTACAAATATCACCTTGTTTGGAGTCTTGTCTTCAAATATCGACAATGTCATTAGTTATTCTCCATTTGTATATTTTGTATATTTAGTCTATCATAGTCAAAAAATATTGTACTTGATACTTTAACATCCATTTTATCCATTTTCAAAAGCCTTTTATTTTACGAGAAAGTTATATCAAAACAGAGTGATTAGATAATGTTATAAAATATGAAATTGTATATATGTTCCCTGGCTGTACATTTCCGTCAATCCAAATGGTGAGGGTTATTTATTCTCGTACCTGACCAGTGTGCTATCAAATATCACCTCAAATTTGTATAAAGAAAACAAAACAAAGTAGGTCAACAAATTACCAGATTTATCACTATACCAACATTTCTGTAATCGTCTTTAATATAAAGGTGCTTTTCAGTTGTGACCAAATACCAAATTATTATGACAAAAGCTAACCAAGGAGGCATCATGAACTTATTAAAAAGAAAGTATGAGGAAAAATATGATCTGGGATTATCTTTACAGATCTCTAAATTATTATTTATTCTTGCTTTTAGTGATCAATTTCTTTTTAAAATTATATTTTTGTCAGTTCCTTAGAGAGAATGGATGTAATGTAGCTAGTATTTTGCAACAATGAATGCGGAAGAGTAATAAGGAGGTGGGAGGTGCTGGCGGTAGAGAAATTAACAGTGCTGTTCGTAATATAATGCTAGGTAATCATTAAGAAGCATTGATGTTCCCCACCTGTCCATACATATACCCACCCCTCAAGTGCTGGCATGTCACTGGATGATAAAGGTGAACACAGTCAAATAGGATCAAACTTCCAAGAAATATTCTGTTCGCAGCCTCCAGTTTGTGAATGTAGTTTAGAGAGATTGAATCCTATTGCATAATGCATCAAATTGGTAATTATTGGTAATTGTGCATATTCAGACAATGTATTGCACTCCTCAGGCATGCACCTAGCAACTATGTTAGATGTTAATCATGCCTTTGTAGGAATAAAAGAAGATAATGTATATGTCATATGTAAATAAAAAAAGGAAGGACCATTTGTACATGTTAATGCATATTCAATTTGTAAATGAATATTTATATATTACAATTATATTTTTATTTTATTTTCCACCTTGTATCAAATATAACAATATTTTGTAGACTTCATTTAAAAAAAAGTTTCAACAAAGAAAGCATTTTTCTCTTTTGTAATTTATTTCAACATAAAGTAGTTTTCTTTTAATAATGGCTATTAATTAATTATTTCTGTTGTTTTACCCTAACTTAAGAGTACAGTGTTCTGTCTGTGTTGGGACACGGACACATCAAGTTTGCAAATACAAATTGAAAGTGTTCATTGAAGTTAAATACATACCAACCCTGGTGCATTTGGTCACAAGTGCACAAAAACATGTAATGTCATCTCTGACAGTTAAAGGCTAGATAATATATTCAACATATGCTTGAACTCATTATAAATTTGTTAAATTTGTGGTTCTTAAACTATATACTTGACAAACATGCAAGATATGTCTTAGAGTTCAAGGAAACTCTATGAGGTCAAAGGAATAGTCCACCACGAATGAACACTCATTCCATTTCCCCAAAATTACAATGAAGAATTCTCAGCAGTCATAACACATCAATTTGCATTACATGGTGCATGTAGTCTCCTTGACCTATGACGATTGAAAAAGTTTGTGAGGAGGGGATTCGTAATCAGCTTGAAACATGCCTGTATTACCCACCCTTGGGGAATTCTTCCAGTTCAGAGATTTTCCTCGAAAAAAGGTCTGATGTTTTGTCAGCTTACTACATTTGTATATATTTTGCTACTCGAGAGAAGCCATCACATGTTTAAATACAAAATATTTTGCGCGCTCACAACCTGTTCCTCTCTTATGCACATAGCCTTTACTACTGTAAGTTATGTCATATACCCACGGACGTCACCATATGGGGGAAGAGGTTGGATAAGTAGTACCCACACCCCCAATGATTTGCCATTTTCAACTGTTGACGAGCCTCACCGATGTGGCTGCTCATATCCTCTCTACGCGAGACCAGAAAGAGGGACAGATTGGAAGCGCGAACAAATTCCACTCCTCGCCCATTTCCATATATATATTCAGAATTGTTCTAGCTAGGTCCAGGGGAGGCAAATTGGCTAACGACATGGAAGTATTTTTGTTTTGGACCCAAAGTTCTCCATAACTTCCAGAATGACACACCAGTGCAGAGGCGGGATTCCGTAAGTGCCATGACGGGGGAAACTTTTGAGATGAAAATAACCCCCTTTTGAAAAAAAATGGTGCAATATATAACATACCAAAATATGCCAGACAAAACGAATAAGCAAAACTTTTTTATTAAGAATGGGAAATCATCTCATTGACGTGAGCGGTGACTTCTAAAATGATCTCGTCCAATTAAATATCAACAGTTGTAGAAAACCATCTTTTTTTCTTTGATGGCATTCTTGTACTAGTAGTCCAGTGATTGTTGAGATATAAGCCAGCAGTCTACAACAATTGGGGATAAATAGTGTTTATTCCACCTGCGCGCATAGGTCCCTAGTGACTGCACCAAGGTCACGAAGGATCTTTGAATCTTCGTGACCTGGGTGCAGTCACTAGGGACCTATGCGCGCAGATGGGAAAAGTAAGCATCTTAAAATAGCATCAGTTATAGTCGAACTGTGGACGTGGTTGTTTCGGATCAAACAGCTTAAGTCTAGAAGAGGAGTTAAGCAATCTATAAATCTGAAATTGAATTGAGAAGTGCAAGAAACTTGTAATTTATTCGAATGCTCCTTTTAATTTGTATACGTATTGTCCAGCAATTGTTGCCCCTGAAAGATGTCCGGCTGTCATGTCTGGACAGGTATATTTCGGCTGCCGAGAAAAGACAACACAACATGGACATTTCGTTTGACGTGCTATTGAAAGTTTTTCTTTTCTGGTGTCACAATATATGCTATACTCTTTACAGTTATTTACACGTAGTCCTAGCCATCAGTATAACTGTAGTATATTTACATCGCATCCTTTGTTGTGAATAAACTCTTCTTGTACAATATGGATACCTCGCGTCCATGACCATTTATTGCTACCGTAATACACCACAAAATGGCGACGAGGACGGGATGAATACAGCGGCGTATCAGTTCAGACATTCTCTTTTGCATGGATGTTTCGTAGGATTACAACAATTTGTATTTCATACGCGGACGTTGTTTGATGTGCACTTTGTTGTCTTATGTTAACAGTTACGGGTAGTTACTGTACCTCTGTATATTTACGAAGGTAAATGTAATACACTGCTGTAACTGTTAAGTTGTAACGATAAACGGGTGGGATGGCAAATCAAGTATTTATCGGCTCAATGGGACATTTTGAAAGCTCAAAAAGGGCTCAGTGTGGAAATTCAAAACATCTAGAGAAATGGTTCAAAGCTATAACAAGATTGCTGACACTGATAAATTTAACATTTTCTTAGCTATGACTGGACCACTGAAGTATGGCAAGCCATTTTATCATTTACCTATCAATTCTACTTCAGAAGAATTAATTACACTTAAGTAGATAGAATACAATTAAGCTTTAAGTAAAATACAATTCTACTGAAGTATAATTCATTTCAACTTAAACTAATACAATTGTATTCCACTTTTTAAAACCAGAAATGCAAAAATGCATTGAGGATTCGATGATGTAATATGTTTTTTAAATTTTTTTATTCCGTGCCGAAGGCTTAAGGAATCTATGCGATGGTGATTGCGTGTGTGTGTGTGATGCTTGACTTGTCAACACGATATCTCAAAAAGTACAGCTTGGCCAAACTTCATACTTGGTATATAGATTGACCTTGGTGAGTACCAGAAACCTGTTGTTTTTGTGGAGGTCAACTGAGGTCAAATTCTGAAAACATTGTAAACATGATAACTACAAAGGTTTAGCTTGAACAAACTTCATACTTGGTATGTAGGTCGTTGGCGAGTACAGTAACCCTATTGTTCTTTGTGGTGGTCAATGGCCATTTGAGGTCAACAGAGGTCAAAGTATGAAAACCTTGTAAACACGATAACTCCAAAAGTATAGCTTGGACAAACTT
>WXZC020000488.1:0-11929 GCA_011317855.2 Paelopatides confundens
ACAACGTCTCAAATATAGAAACACTAATAGCTTCACCCAATTATTGATGTATCGACTACAGGTCCAAAACAATCTTGAGTCTAGTAGGGGAGTGTTTCAATTTCACAAACTTGTATCTGTATCTAAAATTGGTTTTGACAAAGTCCTAAAAGGTGTTAAAAATAAGTTTTGACAAAGTCTTAAAGGTTTCACCCAGATTTTAACCTATCTAGCCAATCATAACCTGCAATATTAAACGTGCTCTGGTTGGTTTCAACATAACTAGGCAGGATTGGTTGCCTCAGTCATAGTGAAACATAGTAACATGAATCATTGGAGCTACTGTTGTTTTCAACCTAACTAGGCATGAACATTGCATCTACTGTTGATTCATAGTTTTAATCCACAAAGGAAGATAAACAAACATTTTTGAAAAAATAAAACAAATTCTGAAATAACTAGCATCTCATCAATATAACTACCATCTCATCAATGTATATCATATTTATGCAATGAATGAAAAGAAAGAGCATTTACTATTCTGGAAAAATAGATCAATTATCTCCAATTATCTTTTTTTCCCTTCCAGTCACATTAGCTTTGGTCACTCTTGTAAAATGGCAGAGTAGATTTAAAATATACTTAGCAAGCTTTTACAATTACACAGTTAAAACTGCACAATGTCTATTACAGAATAAAAACAGATTGATGGCAAGCAATTTTATTAATTCATTCTTGCTACTAAATTTGAGTAGATACAAATTGAGTAAAATTCTCTCAAGTGAGATTAACACATAACGGTTTAAAAAACAGTCTAATATCTGAAAACAAACTCCTGGAGAAAGCAATCTTAGTTTACCATCAAAGTTAAAATTACTTTATGCTTCTGTAAAATTTGAGATGATGCATAAGAAACAGAATTTTCATTGTTACTTTCAATGTGGTGAAAGTCAATGATATTGTCTCCCTAATAAATGAGCTTTGCTCCGTCTACTTTCCCCGTCCAGTATAGATAAAACTAACAACAAAGGATGAACACTGTAGACTTGCAAGCACAGAAACATTTACAGAATCAAATGCATGACAATGGCTATATAAGCTTTAAATAAAGACATCTAGTGAGCATTTTGCTGTTTATCAATAATCTGAAGAAGTGATAAAGATGGTTAGCTGTGCAGATCAATTGTTTGGTTCAGAGTAGGAGCAACATCAATGATCCTTACTTTAGGCCTCAAACTGATAAACATTCAAGCTAAAGACCTTCCTCAAACATGAATGCACATAATCTTCAATGTATTTTTACTGCAAAAAACATTATGATCTTGTCAGCAATAATTGCCTAAAACACAGTAAGTAATTCAGTTTCTCTCCTTTACTCTGTCAATCTCATGGCAAGAATTAGTCAGTTCAGAGCAGAAAGAAGATTGACATTACTGTAGCATCGACATTACTGTAACTCTATATCTATTTTTGAACAACAAGTTTGAATAACAAACTTGTTCATTTCAAAATGTGAAATGCCAGGAATATGAAATAAGTTCACATATTATTCTTCAAATAACTCCCTTCTATCAATACAAACTAATGTCAATGTTAGCTCTATGTAATGACTGACTAGGGAGAGATAGTCAATGCTAGCTCTGTATCTTATGCAATGAATGACTCTAGGGAGAAAGTCAACGCTAGCTCTATAGCTTAATAAGCAATGAATGATTGTCAAGGGAGAGAGTCAAACCTCAACAATCAAAGTCAAAAGTAATAAGTCTGTAAAATTCAAACGTTATATAAACCTTCTGTACCAAACATCATTTAACCGTGCAATAACTCTATAGTTGCGTAGAAACCGGACTCTCCCAAATCATCTTCGTGGATTGTAATTGGTGAACACAATGAGGATCCAAACAAGATGTAAAACCTCGGATTGCGAAAGCCCTCTTAAATCTTTAATTCCTCCAATCATCAAAATCTAACAGAACCTTTTTTCTGAGTTGGCCTGAGACTCTTTCCATGTGGAACATACATATACACCATCAAGTGAGCTGAGAGTCCCCTATCACCTTCTACATGCACAGTACCAGGAATAGAGACACGCACCTCTGGGCTCTTTCCTTTTGACGCTTTTTCTACAACCCCAGAGACGACCTTAATCCGGCTGGTTCCTCTCCTGCGGTTTTTCTCATCCTCAACATTCATGACTATCTTGTATGGCCATCCAAATTGATCTGCTTCGTGCATAAACACAAAGGTGACCATCTTTTTTGTCTCTGACTTGGGAACATTTGTGAAGATAGGACGGAAGGTCCAGGGAGAGTTAGAGGCACCGTCTACACCTTTCTGACAGAGATATGGTTTGTTCTCACTTACATAGAACACTAGCTGCACATCACGAAAGAAGCTAACGGTGCTCATCAGTTTAATGGGTTCTGGCTTCTTTAACATGCGTTTATATCCTATATGGCTGCTGTGCAAGTTATACTTCAGGAAATGTGCGTTGTGTAGGTAGAGTCGTGGTGGGGGGATTCCCTTAGGTAACTTACTGGTGCACTCCTCGGCAAACTGAGCTCTATAGAGGAGTGCTTGCTCCATCGCACGATCTCCGTGCACTTTGTAGATATCTCTCATAAAGTCTGAAGCAGCAATGATATTCAGCTGACTGGCTGACATCTGATGAAGACGAACCAGCTTAATGAGCTGAGTAAATATATCACTGGGAAATGTTTTATCCTTCTTCATTTCTGTCAGGTACTGCCTCAGCTTGAGCCACAACTGGAATTCATCCTCCGCCACAACATCTGAACTGTCCAGTAACATCAAAATGTCACTTGCTTCTATTTTCATCATCATTTTGAGAGTAAAATGCATGAAGTTTGCCCTCAAGCCCCTCAAGGCTACACCTTTCACCTCCTCAACCAAACACGCCTCAGCGTTCTTCATCACTAACCAAAGCTCCTCCAGTGATATGTGATCGAGCTGCCTCTTGAGGAAATCAATACAAACCTGTCGCAATGCAGATACCATGTACTTATCAGCTAATAAAATAATCGGCCAGACATTCTGCAAGTTAAGAGCGATCACTTCACTGTAAAGATACTGCAAGAAGTCTTCAAAAACCTCGGCACACTCGGTCGTCTCCATCAATTCTTGGAATATGTCATGGCGACGGGAGGCATTTCCTCGTTTCCTACCTGGACTCCATACTGGGTCATCTAACATCTTACTGAAGACTTCACTCCAGGCACAGAGGATTAGACGATGACACGCATACTGATTCCTCCCAACCTTCAAGGTTACATCCCTCATCTGTGGTTGGTTGAAGAAGGGCATGAAACTGCTTGAAAACAGACTTGATGTTAAACGCGGTTGGAAGGAACTCCCTGAATCTGACCAATCCTGTTAGAGCAAGCAGAAATGAATACAGGTTGGTTAAATGATAATATTCACATGAAACCATATGAAAGGAATGCTGTCCTGTAGATCATTGCTGAAGGGACAAACTCCATCAATAAACCACAAACATAAAGTCTATCAAGTATCTCCCCTCCCTTCCTCATTCCCTCCTGTTATGTTCCCTGCCTCGTTCCCCCAACCTTCCATCTCACCTTCCTTTCTTCCATCTCACCTTCCTTCTCCCTCCTACCCTCAGTCCATTTCTGCTTCCAAGTTGGATATAAATTTCCTTTTTCTGAAATTGATTACTACCACTGGCCTCGCTTCTTTCCTTACATATAATATTGTTACAGGCCTCGATTTTAACGGCTGCTAGGGCGGCCATGGCCGTCGTACTTTTCCTTTTCGCCGTAATGCCCTGGAAAATAGCTAAAAGTCATGGCCAAAGTTGCCGTCATTTCATCAATGCATGGCCGTCGTGCCCTTCATCTAGCATACACAAATAAAAGTTAACTCTGGCCTGACTTTTGTCTCCTTGAAAAATTGATGTTTGAAATTGATGTTCCATCACACCATCGTAATAATAAATAGCATATAAACGTTAGTAAGCCAAAGCTATTATTTCCCTAGTGCTTCCGTTATCATGTGCAGTACAATTTACACATCGTCACACATATACGAGAAGCTTACGTTTCTACAGGGACTAGTAATGGAAATCAAGAGTTTTGATTCGTTCATTGTCGATGACACTAGTGCCAAAGACCCAAGTGTCTATCAGTGTTTTTTTTCTTCCAGTCTTTATGAATGAGGATTTAGACTGCAGTTTTAGAGTACAGTGAATTTGGATTTTTAAAAGGGCATTCACCATCAACTGAGTACTCTAAATAATGATTTTTTATGGTGAATGCTTGTATTCGATTAATACTGGAATAATAATCGATTAATATTTTTATGTAAGTCTACATTTTTGCCGTGGGTATTATGTTTTCCTTACAGAGATCAGAACGGGGGCCCTAATGGTGTGAAATTTCAATGGGTATAGCCTAGATTAGCCCTAGCTAGTACTCTTCTTACTTAGTCATAGTCATTGTACGTATACAATGAATATTTCATATTTTTTTTTTTATGGGCGTAGGTTACAATTCAAATATTTGATTTATATTTTTATGTAAGTCTACATTTCTGCCGTGGGTATTATCTGTTTTTCTTACGGAAATACGAACGTGGGCCTAATCAAAATAGTTGATCCTTAGCCTAGCCTACAATAATTGATACGATTTTAGCCTAGCCTTGCGTTTGAAATATTTTTACCCAGAAGCTGCACAAGCCTAGCCGACCATAATTTATAGATTAAGCTGGCAGCTAGAGGTTAGTGATTATAATTATTAGTTTCTTTTTGTAATAATTATTACCTAGAATGATCGACTAAAGTTGATTATCTCAAATTTCTTATATTTTCTTTATTTTTAATTAATTAGCCTATTGGTGAAACTCCGGCGAGAGGCCGAGTCCGGAGATGGCTGGTCCTCCGGCTCCTCATAGCCCAGCTTCGAAATGAAGACTGCTGCTACTCTGTTGAGGTCTTGTGTCAGAACAGTCATGCGTAGGGCTGTTCCAGACTGGCGCCGAGGATGGAGCGGGCAGAAGGGGTGGGGAGCAGATGCAATGACGGGGGAAGAGTAAACACCCACTGACTGGCGGGCAATCTCATCAGTGATCGTAGGGCGCAGATGATGGAAAATCGCCATGAATACATCCTCGCTGGAAATGATTGCTAGTCGGATCTCCGTCGCCCTTCCTGCCTCGGACGAATCCGCGGATGGAGCGGGCATGCGTGGCTGGCCACAGTCAAAGCTTATTGTAGCTTGGTCACCACGCTATGCGGAGCCATTGGCAGAAGTCCGCGGATGAACCTCTGTGGGTTCTGGTCGTGGAAGGTCGTCGCAACTCTGGTGCGGTTGCATGATCTAGACCTCTGGTGCGGTTGACCACACCGTCGCGCCTCGTAGGGTCTTCTCGGAACCCGGCCTCCGTCACCACCTCTGGAGAAACTGCAGGCAGTGGGGAAGAGCGCAGCTGATCCCTATGGGATTGTGACCTCATAAGGTCTCCAGGTTCCTGTAGAAACTCCGCGTCCAGGTCCTCCTCAGAGTCCGATGGAGGCAAGGACTCGCGTGGCTGTCCTTGGGGGACATTTTCCTAGCTAGGTTACCACGCTCCCCTTGGTCCCGTGGGATCTTAGGTCGAGTAACAGATGTGCCCCGACTCACAGGTGCGCGCCCGGTTCCCTTGGAGCCGGCGGGAGATAATGGACCTCCTCGTGAAGGTGCCAATTCAGGGCTACCTTCGGGTTCCTCCACATTTTCTGTGGACTTTGCTCCTGCTTCCCCCCTCGCAAGCGCAACACACGTACCCTCCCCCATTGAATAAGGCCCAAGGCCCTGCGAAAACCCCTCTGCGCTACTGGAATCGGTTGTAGAGTCGGGCACCCCTCCCCGAGACCTATCCAATGCGGGTAGGATATCGACTCCCGCCGGGGAGCCTGCCTCGCATGCAAGCCAAGCAGCGATGGAATGCCACTGCTCGGGTGAAAAACTGAGGCATGACTCTCAAGATGCCGACCTAGAACAAGATTAGCACGTGAGACAAAGTAGATGAGGGTCCCAATCCCGGCTAGGCCTGTAAAAGGAACAAGACCCGCACCTCGAAGAGGGGCGGGGCCAAGGGGGACCTAAAGCAAGAACAGGCTAAACAGTACAATACTAAATTTGAGGGAATAGACTAAATAAGACGTACTATTGAAGTACACACACTGAGAAATTACTATACCGAAGTTCAAATACACAAAATATAGGAAGCCTGCATGATGGGCAGGTTGGTGAAAAACCTCCTTAAAATCTAGGGGGGGGGGGGAAAGAACACAAAAAAAACAAACTCAAAAACACAACAAAATATCATAAATGGGACGGTAAAGCAAGTGTGAGGGACGGCGGAAATAATTTTCCATGTGAACAAAAAAGAGCCTTGGCCCAGTGTGGTGGGTACGGAGCCTAAGCTATCTCCGTGAAAGGAAGCCTACAAGCACGCCTACCTTACGGACAAAAATTGAAGGAAGTAAAAATACTTGGAAACACAACCCCACTGCAAATGGAAGATGTAATCCGTAAAAATCCACGGAAAATAAAATGCAATGGGATATTGGTTAATGTGGACTAGCGCCCTCTACCCCGAGGCAGATCAACAAGGTCGTTGACCACCCTTTTTCACACTATTTGAACCCCAATTAATGCAAATCAGATGTTGACCAGGGTAAGTATAGAAAGGCGATGTAAATTGTAATATTCGTTCAAGCTGCAGTTGTTGAGTTATCGTGTTCACAAGGCACGGCATCACATTCGACTTAGGCCGACCTCAAATGACCTTTTGACTTCCACCATAATCAATAGGTATCAAGTACTATAAAAGGATGCTTATATTGTATTTGTTTGTACTCTTTTTTATAAATATGTTATATTTATACTGGTTTGAATAAATTGAATTGAAATTGTTGGTTTTGATGATGTAATATGACGTGTCTTTTTAAGATTATAACATTTGCTCTATGTACAGCAGCATGTATGAATTCAAGTGAAATTAACAATATTTTGCTCAATAATGATATGGGGCATCCACATATTAGGTAGACAATTTCTAAGCTTCCCTTCTTGAGAGATCACATTTACTAGATGTTTTCATATGTTGACTTCTGCAGGCTCCAAATGACCCTGGACCTCCATAAAAAACATAGGCATCGTGTACTTAATATGGGCATCCACATGTCATTGATGGTATCGGAAAGCTTCCTACTTGATATATGTTGTGTACAATGTCTTCAAATGTTGACTTCGAGGACTTTTTTTCTTGATTTGGGGCATACGCTAATGTCATGTACATGATCTGTCCAAGCTTCCCTTCTTGGAATACTGTATTCACAAGGTGTTCATATCTTGTCATCTGGTGACCTCAAATGACATTGATCTCCACCTAAAATAACAGGCATATTTTATTCAATATGGCCTTTCAACATATTGAGTATGAAATGTGTCCACCTTTCCCTTCTTGAGATATTGTGTTTACTATGTTTTCATGATTTAATCTTTGGTAACCTTAAACGACCTTTGACCTCCACCAAAAAAACAGGTTTATTGTACTCCATGTGATACCAAGTATGAGATTTGTCAAAGCTTCCCTTTTTATAAGATATCATGTTTATAAGGTTTTCACATTTTGACCTATAGTGACATTAATATGACACATACTGTATATGTGCAACGTATGCTATCTGTTAATGTTTCTCTTCTTGAGATATCATTTTTACAATTTTTTTACATTTTGACATCTTGTGACCTTCGACCTTGACCAAAAACCCTCTCTGCTCAATTTGAGGCATTAACATACGAAACATGATATTTGTTCATACTTCCTTCTGGAGCTCGTGTTAACAAACATCATGAATGTAAAGGTTACAATTATCATCAAAACCAAAAAAGGAACAGGTCTGCAGAAAAGATTAATTTATTTGGAAATACACCTACAGAGCAGTGACTTTTCTAGGGTGAAAGAAATAATCCTTTAAAATAAGGAAATTGTCTAGTCATCATCATCATATTCGATTAATGTTGCATTTTCCATGCTGAACATAGATTGAACAGGGTTTACTAAGCGCATTCTTCCAATTTGATCTGTCATGCACAATATCTTTCTGTATACCTTTTGACATAATATCCTTCTTTACAACACTATCCGACATGATTCTCAGCCTACCTCTACCTTTAAATAGTTGGACAATTAGACCAAACTTTTTAGAACAAATTCTATCAAAATTCGTTGATAAATTTGGTCCTCCGCTTGTATGCAGTTCTAGCACAGGTGTTTTTAAAGACTGCAAGCCCATCATTCCTGTATAGGCCTATATTGCCTGCATGTGCACTTTAGGGAGTACACACTATACAACCCAACCAGCTCACATCCTTCATCAGCACTGTCGAAGCCAATCATGATGTCAAATATGACATCTTTCTCAACCCAAGGCTTGTTCTTATCGAATATGAGCGCTCTTCATGTGTACATAATTACGTGTGATCTGATATAAGTGTGCGTTGCTTGGCCCAGGGAATTGTTTCGTTGAACAGGAGTTCAGATATAACTTCACCTTCATCTTAATGTTGTATTTGAGAGAAAATACTCACTACTAGTTCCTTCTGATTCATCTATAGATGTCAATGATCTGTATTTCTCTACTGATGGTGGTTTTCTAGTTGGCTCCTGCAGTGTAAGTGGCCGTGGTTCTATATCAGAAATAAATAAGTTTGTAACAAAACACTGCAAAAAATCACCTATGTTAAAAATTGTTGGATTACATCTCCATAATTACATTACAAGTTATCGCATGTAAGTCCATCATAGAGATTGCTCATGAATGTTTTCATATCACATTTACATTACTACCGGACACATTACAATGTCTCATTCATGGATTGTACTGTAGTCGGTATAAAGGATAAAGCCTAAATATATTGGATGTCTTTCATTGTCTAGGTATTTATATAGGTATTTGTTATGTCAACTTCAAAATAAACCATCTCTAATGCAAACGTTACTAAAATAGAAATATTCAAGACAAACACTTTAATAATTCTCTATATATATATATATATATATATATATAATTAAAAAATAATTGTAATTATTGCAATAACAGATTTAATTCACTCCTGCCTTACCTGTCTCAACACAAATATGTACATCTGACTGCCAGGTTAGAGCCCTAACAAATGTTTTAACACTAACCTAGGTAGTGTCAGGCAGCACCTGTCCAGCACCCTCTAATTCATCCTACTCAAATTTGCTTTTAAGGTCTGAAGAGCCCTTTGTCAGAGCTCCCGTTTTTCCTTCGAAATTTGGGACTTATCTGATATTTTCTGCATCTGTTATTCCAATCATCTTTTGGATTATATTACACCAACCAACCACTAATCAGCTTAGTTCCGGATAAGTATCCGTTGATTTAAGTGTTTTTTTGGGCGAAGTTATTTTCGCCTCTTACGGGCACCGTTCCTTTTTCATTTTCTCGATGGCCTATGCCTTCAGCATGTGGGTACCAGCCGTGATTTCTAAATCCAAAATGGCGGCACCCACTTTTTTCAAAAAATTTCTCAAACTCTAACGTTTTCTTCCTCCCTATATGTACGGGATGATCTCCAAACATTCCGGGCTGTTTTCCGGTTAAAAAGGGGGAATTTTTGGTCTTAAAGTCTTTAAAACCAGAAAACCAAAACGTTTTACGGTTCCTATTCTTTTTGTTGCCGCTTATTCTCGGTTTCTGTGGTGCAAGCAGTTCTTGTTTTTGATGCCATTTCTAAAAGTATGCTAGCAAGTCCCAAAAATTGTCACATGTTATGAAACTTCTGACACCCTCAGATAATTTTACTCTTCATTAAAACATTTCATTGTCTAATTTGAATGTTTGTCAATGTCTAGGACTATGTTTTGAATGTTAGTAAGAACCTTCATTAAAGTCCCTTTTATAATTTCTAACAATTTGTAGCACACTACTGTATCATTTTGGTGAAATACTAAAGCCCCATGCAACCACCATGCATATCGATTAGTAAAGCTCAAACTTTACAACAATATAATTAGGCCATATATGAAAGAAAACAGACATTACAAGTTCTTTTTTGGGAATCACATTAAGCCCCACGCAACATGCACAATATTAATTAACACAGTATAGTTAACAAGTTGGCGATATATGAAAGAAAAGAAAATTTGTTAAAATATAGTACCTGATTCTCAGATAATTAGGTAAGAAGAAGGTGGGGGAGTACTTAAGTAAAGTGGTCTCAAAAAGGGAGCAAAGGATTGTGTTGTTCAATTGTCAAAAAATACATTTAAAGGGGTTGTTTAACAGCAGAATTGTCCTAAATTTTGTATTGAAATTGCCAAGGATTCTGTACGGTCAGGGAATAGGGGTGGGGATGGAATTTACATAAAAAAATAGTTTTGTCCTTGCAGTTGTACCAAACATATTTACTTCACTTCTTACTTACCTGTCTCGACACTACTTATACACTACTTAGTGTATAGGTAGTGTTGAGACAGGCAAGTATGTTCGTTCATAAATATCCAAACCAGTAAGTTTTGGAATATCTGTCAGAAATGACAGCATAAAGTGTACATAAACTTATTAGGATTTGCTTCTAGACTTCTCTCTGTTGTTTCCCTCAGTACATGTTACAGGACTGTAATGTATACAGGATCACAGCAACTAAACATATTTCTTGTGTCAAAAAATTGCCAAAAGATTTCCAACTTTCATTGGTGGTTACATGGTACTTTAAGATATATGAACTGTCACTACTTGACCTTAGCCAGATATCTACAGGCAGTTTCACTTTAGCACCCTCTTTCAGTCTAGGGAATTGTAATGATTTGGTCAACATGTTTATTATTTACAGCCTACAAAAATGATATATAATGGTTTTAAGCAGTGTACTCTCTCAATAACATTTTGTTCCACTTTTTCTAAATCTATTAAGCAAGTTCATTGGCATGAAACCCAAAATGAGACATTAGCAATTAATTTTAAAAATATTTCATGGGTGGTTAAAGTATTGTATAACAAAATGCTTATCCTTCCAATTGCTCATTGTTCCTTTTGGGAATCACATTAAGCCCCACGCAACATGCATATTAATTAACACAGTATAGTTAACAGGTTGGTGATATATGAAAGAAAAGAAAAGGATTGTATATACCTGATTCTCAGATAATTAGGTGAGAAGAAGGTGGGGGAGTATTCTAAGTAAGTAAAGTGGTCTCAAAAAGAGAGCAAAGGATTGTTGTTCAATTGTCAAACAAATACATTTAAAAGGGTTGTTTAACATCAGAATTGTCCTAAATTTGTTATTGAAATTGCCAAGGATTCTGACAGGGAATAGGGGTGGGGGATGGGATTTACATGAAAACTAGTTTTGTCCTTGCAGTTGTACCAACCATATATACTTCACTCCCTTACTTACCTGTCTCGACACTACTTAGTGTATAGGTGCTGTCGAGACAGGCAAGTATGTTCGTTCATAAATATCCAAACCAGTAAGTTTTGGAATATCTGTCAGAAATGACAGCATAAAGTGTACATAAACTTATTAGGATTTGCTTCTAGACTTCTCTCTGTTGTTTCCCTCAGTACATGTTACAGGACTGTAATGTATACAGGATCACAGCAACTAAACATATTTCTTGTGTCAAAAAATTGCCAAAAGATTTCCAACTTTCATTGGTGGTTACATGGTACTTTAAGATATATGAACTGTCACTACTTGACCTTAGCCAGATATCTACAGGCAGTTTCACTTTAGCACCCTCTTTCAGTCTAGGGAATTGTAATGATTTGGTCAACATGTTTATTATTTACAGCCTACAAAAATGATATATAATGGTTTTAAGCAGTGTACTCTCTCAATAACATTTTGTTCCACTTTTTCTAAATCTATTAAGCAAGTTCATTGGCATGAAACCC
>WXZC020000489.1:0-11925 GCA_011317855.2 Paelopatides confundens
TCACGGGTATCATTACATTATGAACAAGAGTAACTTACTATGCAAAAAACTATCGTGCAAAAATGTACTTTGTTCAAGCTGGTTTTTTTTATCACATTCTGACCTTTGCTGACCTTAAATGACACTTCATATCCATCGGAAACCAATAGGGTTCTTGTACTCGATATACGGAAGCCACATATCAAATATGGGATCATCATTACCTTACTGAGATATTGTTTTTACCAGGTGTTCATTTTATTAACTCTGCTGAAACCAAATGACCTTTATAGCTTCTTATATTTAAGACTTTTGGAAAATTACAAGAGTAATTTACTATGTAAATATAAACTTAATTTAGGTAATATGGTCCTTGAGATACAACGTTTTTAAGGTTTTCAGATGTTGACCACTGCTGACCTGTGACCTCCACTAGGCAGTTTCTTGTACTCATAATAGTAAAGCCACATACAAGGTATGAGGTGTGTCCATGATTACTTTCTTCAGATACCATGTTTATAATGTTTTTAGGATTTGATCTCTGCTGAGCCAAATACTAAATTGTGCCACATTACAAGAGTTCCCTACCATGCAAATTATAAACTTTTTTCAGGTTACAGTCCTTGAGATAAGTGTTTTTAAGATTGTCACATTTCGAGCTCTGCTGACATTAAATGAACCTTGATGCATGTGTGCGCACACATACATACATGCATGCACACAAACTATACATACATACATACATATACATGCCAACTTGACTGCATATGTTACTTGTCTGCCTGTCTATGTCAAGTAGCCAAAAAATTAAGGGCAAAAACAGCGAACACCAAAGGTTCCCCAATACCCTAAAAAAAATTAAAGGACACTGCTCAGTAGGGTATAAATATCTTTTTTTTACATAATATAATGCACAAAATCACTTCAAAACCCCTGGACAAAGGTTCTGAGGGTAGCTGGTTCCTCTTGCAAAAGATTTTACAGATAAAACATTGTCCCCCAAAACACACTTCAAGAGCACTTTGAATGGTGAATTGAGGAGGACAGTAGACCAGTGATGAAGGTTACCCAATAAACACAGTAGAGCAAGGGTGCAATAGTTGTATGGAAACATAAGTGGAGGAGTGAGGTAATTTTACCAGTATCTCTCCTGGTTCAGTCCTCTTGCCATTGTTTCAAGAGTATCAAAAGGAAATGTCAGTGAGTACATGTAACAATGATGAATAATAGAATCTGCATATCAATCAAGGTATTAAACACCACCACAACCCAATATCTTCAATTTTGAAGTAATTCTCTACATGAAAATGATTTTCCTTTTAGCCAAAAGACAAGTCACAACAGATCTGACAACTAATCATGTGATCAAATAAACATGTTGCTATGATCCCTTTGGCTATGTTCTCATTGGATCCCATAATCTTGAACTGGTGTACGTTGGCAATATAACACAGGAGGTACACTCGTCTACTGTTGTCTCCCATTTAGCATCTTTACCTGATATTTTCTGCTTGACTGAAGATCTAATTAGTTTTAGATGCATCTGGTTCCCTATCAATCGCAGAGAATATTGTTTGCACAGGACATTTCCGGTTTATCTACACAGGCAGGAAAATCCAGCCTCTTACATCAACTTATGCGGGTTTTTACACTCTAACGGAGGAATATCAGGATTTTCACAGCATGAGACATTTTATCCCACAATCTCTTTCGTGTTAACATTTGATAGTCCGCATGGTCAGCTCACATAGATCCTGGTGGAGAGTTGAGCAGTGCTGGCATACTGTCATTAAAGTAGATATTATGAATTCCATATGTAGAGTGTGCCTTGTAACAGCTACATGCAGTGTAATCAGCAGTGAAGAAAAGACGGCAGGTTTCCAGATATCTCCGGAGTAGATCCCCGTTTTCTTATCCAGAGGTGATATGCTCTTTCTTAACGGCTTTCATGTACAACTTCCTCAAGCAGGATGGGAAAGGTTGGTTTGGGAACACCTTTTAGCTGACTGTCCTTGTAAGTGTTGTTTTCAGGATTTTGCTCCAGAATTTCTTAGCTGACTCAAACATGCGAACATCAATTGGTTGCAGCACATGTGAAATATGTGGCGGCATACAGGAGGTAAACATCATGTTGCATTGTGATGAGATACACAGTGATGTAACTACTACATTCATTCAACAATAACCTCTATTATGATTAAGAACTCTTTCTTGAACCATGATGTGAGAGTTGTTCCTTCCATCTAGCCGACCTGGGTAAAATAGCTCACCCACACATATTAATCTACAGATACCTATTCATAGAGCATGTTAAAAATGATCTTGCTTTTATTATTTTTATATATACACATTCTACTTATTAGAAATGTTTCATATAACAATACATTTTGCTAATTTTAATTAGGAGTAGAAACAAAGAAGGGCCTTTTTACCCCCAGTTTATCCTACTCTACTGGTAGTACACAGTGTAGGAGTCTGCGGTGATTGAATGTCAACGCATGCATATTACCAGTAGGGTTCACTCAAAGTTCAACCTATCAACATTAGACATCCCTCTCAGTAAAAGGATCCCTCCGGCTTAACAATGATTATAAGATTATACAAATTTCACTCATTGCTTTCTAAATAATGTTTTACCAAATTCCTTCATTCTGTTTCTAATTAGTAATTATACTCAGATGGTCTACACTGTTGTACTGTAGTCCAAATATGTATATCGGAACACACTAAAAATGTCCACAATTTGCAAACATGCGTCCAGAAATCTCCTTATCGTATTACTGCATTTGAAAACCTGTCAAACTCTTGCTTTGGTGGGTTTTTGGCAATTAACAGTTCAGGGTCACTTGATCTGTTTGGGGAAGGGACAATTGGTTGTTGCAGAAAAGATTATATAACTGGTCTCTTGGTAAGCTAAAAATGCAGCATTAGGCTAACGGAGGATCTGACGATATAGTCCTGGTTCATATGTCAACAAAAATAGTTCGTTTGCATTTTTTGCCCGGTGCGCGTGCGAGCTACATGTTGTTTGTTGATGTCTCGCTCATTCCAGATTTTAGGTTTGAAACTGAACCAGAAGCACGAAACATATTTGTTTATATAACTTGTTATATATCACGCATAAAAAGATTTTTGCAAGCTGATTGGCTGAAATGGCATCACGTGACAAAAATTAGTGTTGTACTATTTATTAAACTCATTTGCGTGCAATAGTTTTGACTATTGAACGGCGTCATGGCAACACGTGTTATACTAATGAACTTATGGCGTTTAATAGTCAGCTCCCGCTCCACTATCCCTGCGATCGCATAGCGTATGTATACTCTATGGGTAAGCTGTAGAAATTGCGTATGACATTGTCCCGAAATCCCGAATATGTGATCAAAGTTGCCGTCTGCTGTGCGGTTCTTTCTGTATTATACTAAGTGCTAGCATAGCGCACTTACCGATTCTTAATTGCTATGCGCGCTAGCCTATGTTTGCGCGTACCAATAACGACCAGCTTGTCTGTACGTATGTAGACGTCGACAGCATAATACATAATATATGGTTGTGCGTAGTTTAACTTACTTCGCAACGCTTCTATACTGAAGCCAAATGCGAAGGAATGAGTGTGCACAGGTTGATTAGTCTAAGAATTGTTGTTGAATTCTTAGGTGGCAAGCCGTACGTTTTGGAATTCGGCGACATTTTACATCCGTTCGCCAAGTTGATATTGCGAAGGACAGCGAGTTTGCAATCATCAATCAAGGTTTTTACGCCAGTTATGGTGCAGTTAAAGTCAGAGGGAAAAGCTAACGTGAACCACCGCCAGTCGATAGGCTCAACCGGTGACATGCAACTAGACTAGACTAGTCTAATTCAAAACAGTCTTGACTTAGTCTTAGCAAAACCTGAAGGTTTGCAGAGAAAAGTATTTATCGATGTTATGGTATACTTTTCAAATCGTGGAAGAGAGAATCTCCGAATCATGAACTCGGATGATTTCAATTAACTTCTTCTTCGTGCATGAACTGTTTACAACTTTATCCCTGCGACGGCTGCGAGACCTTCCGAATACAGGGCAGATATTGTCCCGAACAGCGCAAGAATACAATGTAAGTACACATTGTATGGCGTATCCTTCATTCTAACCTTATGATGTTATGATGCGTGATATAAAGCAAATATTGCCCTCTTAATTCGTACAATAGTATGCCGCTATCCACCCTCGTTCATCTTGTGACTTACTATTTATATATAGAAAGTCACAAGATGAACTCGGGTTGATAGAGGCATACTATCACACTCAGAATCGTTGAATATTTGCTTACTATAGCCTATATAAAATTATTTCAGTCGCTTTTCAAGATTAAAAAACGTTGGTAAGTGTTAATAGATTTTGTTATTTTGTAAAAAGCTTCCTTGTTCCACCCCGGCCCCTGTCCTTGTGGACAGACGAAATAGCGTCTATCGACAGCCCCGACACGAAATGACCCTTAGGGTAGTAGAAAGTTGAAGCAATGAGTTGTAGGAATGAGTTCGTCCACGCCCGTGCACAATTCAGCTCAGTAAAGCTGCGAGTCACTGTAGGTTATTCCCTACCTTTATCTTTGTTGTTTCTATGAAAGTTCTGTGTGCATTAACACACAATAATTAGCTATTAGCACTTACATATACCGACGCTTTTTTAATCTTGAAAATAATTCACTGATCCTGCAAATCACGGGCAAACGGAATGGGATGGCATCATCTCTATCTTCAGACGCCATTTTGTTTTTACAGCTTTTAATCATGATTTTTTCCAAAATCGTATATATCGCTGCAGGGTGCCTTTAAGTAAGGACAGATACACGTGCCAATGAATGCGATACTTGGTGTAATGAGTAATGCTCTCGTCAACCATGAGCTGGTTCGGGGATAGAATCTCTATGACATAATGATTTTTTTCTTTTATCTATAGACAAACTAAAATAATAATTACAGATATACTTGCAAGACTCAAGATGGAAGTGGCATCATCATTGACGGATTGGCTTCTCTGCATTGTATGTCAAGAAGAAACGGATGTCAAGGGACCCCTAGTCACTTCTCCTAAACTACCAGCTTGTAATAAACTTATTGAATGTATAAACCAAAGGGCAAACCTGCTAGAAGCAGACTTTATAATCATGAAGAAAAGGCTGCAGAATGTCAAATCTGAGCAAATGCTACTTGAAAATTGCAAGTGGCACCGAATATGTTATTCAAACTCAACAAATAAAACACTCATTCAGAGAGCAATGTCTAAATTTCAGAAAGTTCCACTTCAGGAAAACAGAGGCGAGAAAAGAAAGAACGAAGAAAAGCATTATACTCGATCAAATACCTGTCCCTTTGATAAGTGCTTGTGTTTTTTCTGCCAAGCAGAAACAGAAGAGCATCTACACAAGATATGTACTGACAGTGCAAGCAAGATGTTACATGATGCAGTTCACTGCTCGGGCAATGATGCTTTCAAGACACGTCTAAGCTCATCTATCAGTCATACAGATGCACATGCCATCGACGTCAGGTACCACAAATCCTGTTGGAGGAAGCATGTCTTCCATCCATATAGAGACACAGCAGACACAGCAAAAATGGGATACAACCAAGCATCCACACTAGTTGAGGTTGTCACGCTAGTAGACCAGCTAACAAGGAGTGGTAAACGACTTCAAATGGACTTGGTTGAGACAACCTATCGGAATATAATGGGTAATATTGACGATCACTGTCCTACATTCACTAGGCGCTGGCTGAAAGATGAGATCCTGAAGCAATTGCCAAGTGTCAGTCACACTAGACCGAAGAATATGCGAAAACCAGGTATTTTGTATGCCCCTGATGCGTTTGAAGAGTCAATTATTGATGGTGATTTAGATGAAAACACAGACATGAAAGTGTTATATGATGCAGCAAGAATCATTAGAAAGAGGATTGGGAACTTTGAATCCCCACCATCTGAAACGATTACTACTAACAATGAACTTTTGGATGTTCCGTCGGAGCTGTACACATTGATTCGGTGGTCGGTTGTTGGCCCAGTTGACCAACTTCAATCTGAGTTACGCACCAGGATCATCGATAGATCAGCTTTGACTATAACACAGAACATCATGTATGCTTATAAAAGCAATCGACAAGTGAAGTTAATCCCCACTGGATCATTTGGAAGGTTTCAATCGAGAAAGGAACGGGAGAATCCCCAAGTCCTTGGCCTTGCACTAACATTGCACCACGAATTTAGAAGCAAGACACTAATCACTCTGCTGCATGATGTTGGTCATTGCATATCTTACCATAGAACACTTCGTCTTGAAACTTCAATTGCCAATGCAGTCATTAGAAATACAAGAGAGCACAGCGGGCTCTATATACCACCCTTTGTAAAGCAAGGAAATAGAGTATGGTTTGGGATGGACAATGTAGATTTCTCTGAGGACACACCAGATGGTAAGCTAACGACTCACGCCACAATAGTTTTGTTATTCCAGGAGGATCATGTGACTGGTGATTTACTATCAAAGCCACTTGATATAGAAGACTCAACGACCATGACAGTTGAAGATCACAGCATTGCTATAATACCCTGCAACAAGCCTCAAAGAGGTTCCACAAGTACCAAGTATACTGACATATCACTAGCTCCTGTCGTTGCTACACACCCTCCATACATTGAATGGAACATCAGTCGCTGTTTGTCAACACAAGAACCAACACAGCTAATTCCAATCTGGTCTGGGTTCAACTCGCTTTCGACAACTGCATCACCACCAATTGTGAATATAGGGGCACTCCCTCTCATCAATGAAGTCGCTCATGAATGGCCCACCTTGCTGACCGTATTAGACCACACTTCTAGAATCACTAACACAGTGACAGGTGACAACTACCGTACCATAATATCCATGGATATGGCACTCTACGAGAAGGTCATCCAGATCATCGATGCCAATGAAGACATGAAGGCGAAGGTGCTGCCGAGGTTGGGAGAGCTCCATACAACAATGGCTGCTCTGAGGGCCCTAGGAAAATCGATTGAGAGTTCTGGGATAGACGATGCTTGGGGCGAAGGAGATGTATTCGGTACTGCTACTACAAGACAGATACTTGGGTGCTCACATTATAAACGATGCGTAAATGCACACGTCTACACATATGCAGCCCTATACGACCTGCTACTTGAACAGTTTTTCCTTGAACTTCCTTCAATGAAAGAAGATCTTATTGCAAGCACCAGCGCAGTAAATGATGCATATTGCAAGAAAGATAGTGCAGATGTTAAAGCATCGCTGATACACATGAGATATGAGCTAGACAAAACTTTCTGGGCAGCATTTGGTGTCTGGGTTGATACAAAGTCACAACATGCCATGTTCAAGTTTCTGATCAACTATACCAAACGCGTAGAAATAATATTGGAGTTCATCGAGGCAACACGAATATCAAACCTCAAGCTCCATATCAAGTCCGGTGAGCAGCTTGGAAAGATATTCTTCGGCATGGACCGCCTCAAATATATGCGGCTTTGGCCAAGGTATATTGCAGACATGAAGTCTCTTGAGTGCAAAGACCCTGGTACATGGATGTGGATGCAAGATAAGATTTCTGTAACAAAGTCTGCAGTGCCATTCACCTCAATAGGAGTCGACCACGCTGTTGAACAGGTGAATAAAATTATGAAAGTCAGAGGAGGGTTAGTTGGTATATCCAACAATCCGAATGCACGTCTTCGCTTTTTCCTGACAGCTCCGGTGATGGCGGAATATTCATCAAAGTTCAAAGAACAGTTCAGTCTAACGCCTGGTAAGCAGATATATCACCATGAAATGTCAGCAGCCAAATGCAAAAGATTCAACACAAACGTGCAGAAAATCAAGTCAGCTTTGATGAGGAACGGCAATCCGTTTGCCATTGAAGGAGACAGGCTGCTAAATATTATAACGCTGGCATACGTACCAGATGCATACGTTCAGGAAATTCTTGAAATCGACACAAATGGACAAGCTCTGTACGAAAGTTACTTCGAGGAACGGATTATCAAAGGAGAGACAAGTCTGTGGGCGAAATTGAAGAGGTCCAACTATAAGCTCTACAGTTCTGCTAACTCAGTGAAACGGATCAAGCGTAGAGATGATGTGGTCGAGATTAAAGAGACAAACGACTACCACAGACGCCTTCTGATCATATCGAGGTCCAAT
Source organism: Paelopatides confundens (assembly GCA_011317855.2). Lineage (NCBI taxonomy): Eukaryota > Metazoa > Echinodermata > Holothuroidea > Aspidochirotida > Synallactidae > Paelopatides > Paelopatides confundens. Next base: position 8,184 of record WXZC020000489.1, read on the forward strand.
CGTGATATCAACCTGAAGGAAGCAATTGGGAAGCATGAGATGACCATCAATCCGAGGGCATTCTTCAAGGCTAATGGTGACATCTTACCATGCATTGGTAAAAGCCAAGCGATTGAAGCATTGACATATATTGTGGAAGCAGATGCTTTAGAACAAGAGAGTTTAACAGAGATGGAGCAAGATGTCAGAAGAGTGGGTATTATAGACGGCATGGTAGTCCTCAAGAAGATAACTTCAAAGCCTGCATACGTCAAAACTATCATGGATTTGGCATTCTTGTATAACAACAAAGTCCAGTTCCTAACCAAGGATGATGATGAATGTATAACTGTGTTTGACACATATAAAGAGCAGTCTCACAAAGAAGCTGAACGTTCAAGAAGGCAAAACGGAAAACCTCGGGTCCATTACAAAATCCAAGACGATACCAACATTAAGAACTTAACTATGGAACGGTTACTGTCACATCCAAAGACAAAGCACGAGCTCGGTATATATCTTGCAAAGAAACTAATAGAGTTAAATACATCAAGCTCTAAACTTGTTATGGCATCAGCTGCGGGTGTGACATACAGCAATATTGACATGGACATTCCAAACAATAACCACGAAGAAGCGGACACCTTGATGATATATCATGCTAAGCTAGCTACTGAGAGAGATCCAAATTCATCAATAACAATTCACTCAGTAGACACAGATGTACTGCTTTTAACCATTGGACATTTCAAGCACTTGCCAGAATCTATATCACTAATGATGAAGTCAGGGCTAGTCAAAGTCAAACCAATTGTAGAAGCACTCGGGGAGCAGAAAGCAACGGCCCTCCCAGCACTGCACGCATTTACCGGATCAGATACTACGGGTAGATTCTCTGGCAAGGGAAAACAGACATGGATAAAACTGTTTGCCAAAGCCGATGAAGAAGTTGTAAATGCCATCCATATGCTTGCTTACAAGCCTGAATTAACAGAACCGCAAATGACAAGACTTGAGAAATTTGTATGCTCTGCCTACTGTCCGGCGTCACTAAAAATCGAAACGATTCCAGAGTTAAGATGGCGCTTGTATAGACAAAATGATGCTGATGGCGATAAACTTCCGCCTACTAGAGGTGCACTGAAGGAACATGCTCTGAGGGCTCAGGTACAGGCTTCAGTTTGGGAGCAGTCAGTGGTACCATTACAGGCATTTCTTGATCCATTGGAACATGGCTACACCAAAAATGATTCAGGAGTTCTCTGCCCTAATACAACACAGGAGCTCCCGGCACCAAAAGCCACTTTAGAATTGGTGCGCTGCAAGTGTCATGGAGACTGTAGCACAAGGGTTTGCCCCTGCAGACATCATGATTTGCCTTGTACAGAGCTATGTTTGTGCCCTTCAGAGGAGAATGTATGCTGCAACGATGAGGACTGTAATCAGCACCATCATGATGAGGCTGATGACTCGGATAGTGATGATGAACTTGTCTGAAAGGATCATAGGTGATAGGGTTATACAGTGTCCGTGAGTTAATAGATGAAGGATACTCGTGTGTTATTGCGTTATACAATTAAATGGTTCACCTGAGAAAAAGAAAACTAGTACGATGTAAATACATTTATTGATCCCAGCATTTATGTTTGAAGCTGATTTAATTCTTACAGTCTTAATGCAAAACAAAACGTAATTTGAATCATATGATGTTCAAAATATAAATGGCGGCCATTTTGAAAAACAACATGGCCGCCATCTGAGAAGATTGGAAACATCATAATTGGGTTCATTGACGATCAAAACATGCATTTAGACACCAAACTCATGAAGAAAAGTGCTCTATGAATCAAGTTATGTGATGTTTTAGGTCTAAATTAGCATCCATTTTGAAATTCAAAATGGCCGCCATAGATGAAATCTAGAATTTTGACAACATTGTTTTTTGAAATCAGCATGCTTCAAATATGAAGAAAATCCAAAGTTGACACTTTCCCCAAAAAATGCAAACGAAAATACATATGAACCAGGACTAGTGTGGCCTTTCCTCCCCTATGGGGATGAGGGAGGTGAACTCAAGCGGGTACCCGTCAGTCACTACCAAGAGGTCCAGGCAGCGGGCTTGCCAAGCTCCTGCGAAGGTTCTCCCACCCCCCACCATCGTGGAGGAATTTGAATTAGTCATGACTGCGCATGGGCCACCGTGGTCGGTAACCCCAGCTGCATAAATTATCACTAAAGGTATCTCCATTTGAGCTAATATTTGAGGAATCATGCAATTTAGATGTTGACCGGCCAAGGAAAGTATAGACAGGCGATGTAAATTAATTTGAAACCAAAACCAATATTACATTCTAATTCTTTTTTGGTTTGATTGGAAAAGCAAATATTCACACAGGACACTGATTTGCTGAAAGTACAATACCATTCAAGTTATTTTACCCCTACTGATAAGTGAACTCGTCCGAACTTGTCACACTGAGTTTACGGACAGCATGTTCTCGACTACCATTGGTCTTCAAACCGCAACTCATGTGACTGTGTACAACTTACAGAACAGAGACTAATGAGCGTTTGGGGTGGATATTTTCCAATACTCTCATAGATTTAAGTCAAAGGCACGATCATAATAGAACCACAAAGCATATGCATTATATTCCAGTAGTCATCGAATCTGCTAGTCATTGCACTATCCACCTGTACTCCAGATAGAAAAAATTGTGAAATAAGAAATTAAATAAATAAGAACACAAGATTTGTAATGAAAACCTTCATCATCAATAGTAGTGGCAATATAAGTAGAGTAGAAACAGGTAAAGGTTTGTACATTCCCATACAACACACATTGGAATTGGTTTTACTATGTCGGTATACAAATTAAGGATCTAATGATAGAAACTCACCGGTCAAGACACAACCACAAATGGCTGCAATTATCAGCAGTGATGTCGTCATTTTAATCTGCAGAAGATAAAAACTGCAGTTGTAATTTTTGTTTTAATTTAAGTCATAGTTTGCACAGTAAAATTATTCTGTTCTTAACGTCTTGCCTGCAATAGCAGATTACCAATTATTAGAACATAATTTGTTTAAATCAACAATAGAAAAATTTCACATGTTAACCCTTTCGTTACGTGACCAGGGGTCTCTCTAATGGGGAAGAGACTCGTCCCCAACTTGCGTGCCTGCTTCGTGCTCAAGCAACGCCGCTTTACTCACTTTCGATAGAACGCCATTGCTTCTGAGAGCACCCAAAGCAGGCCTCGCAATTGGGTGAGTTCGAGAACACGAACGGCAAATGGGGCACAAAAGGTGGGGGTCCCAGCTCCGATCTGGCCTATGTCGAGAGCAGATCCCACACCGGGGGAAGGACGAGGGGCCAAGGGGGAACCTAATGTAACAGACTAGGGGCACGTAAACACACGAATAAGCCAAACAAAAAACTCTTTAAGGTTGTGAAGGACTATCCTCATGGAGAGCACCCAACCCGACCTAAAAGGGGGTTAGCCTGTCGGGGAGGAAGAAAAACACCCTAAGGGGCTATGAGGGGTAAAACCCACCCACTAGACAGAAATAGCCATCATTGAGACGGCACCTTGGGGCGAATTACCGCGGAAAAAAATTGAAAAAATGTCCACGTGTAAAAAATCCCTATAGGGACACTGTGTTAGGCGAGGAAGCAAGAGCTACCTCATGGCTAGGCAAGCTAGAGTGAAGCCTAGCCAACTACACAAGTAGAAAGAAGAGTAACGATACGTGAAGAGCA
>WXZC020000490.1:0-11917 GCA_011317855.2 Paelopatides confundens
ATATATATATATATATATATATGAAAGAATCGTTCTTTATAAATTATATCAATTTTTACAACTTTAAATGTTGAGTATTATAAACATATTACTTAGTCGGGCAATGGTATAAAGAAAAAGTTTCGTTATATATAATTAAGGCAAGCATTTTCTATATATCAGGATCTATTTGAATATTAATGATGACAGTGACGTAATTGATACACATTTCAGATAACTTGATCAAATGATTTGTTGTAATATTATTTAAAGAACATTATATCTAGCTCATATATAAATGCTCATTAATTTTCATTACTTCCCACTCTTTTTGAATTACTATATCCTTATTTTTTTTTCTCATTGCGGTAGCATTACAGAGAAACGAGCCCCTTCTTCCAAGGTATGATAAATATACTCAATAACAAACAATTAGCATATGTATTGCAATCTTTTAAGCGGTTATGATATATTAGTCAATGGTGTACATTACAAAATTGTTTTATATTCTTTCAGTCCTGAACTGCCAAAAATACCGATCGAGGAAGACAATTCCACTAGTTCGAATGATTCCGATAGTAAGTTAATTGTCCAATTATTAGGAGAGTAGAAGTCACAATATATATTTAACATTTTGTAGTAATGGAGTTGCGGAAGAGGATTGAATCTGGGGGTGGAGGGGAGGATATAATCCGACGGGCAGTGAGCTGTGTGGGTATGTATTGTGACTCGAACGCTTTAATTCTTAAACTTCACATTTGAATGTGAAAAATTTATTTGTTTAAATATTGCAAAAGTGTAGAAATGTTGCTTTTCATTAACAAGAAAGGACACTTTCCAGGTTATTCACGAACATGAGTGGGGACTTCCCCCTTTCCCTCCGGATTAAGCCCCCCCCCCCCCACCGACCGCGGATACATTTTTGAACATTTCTTGCTTGATATTTATTTGAATTCAAAATAAATTAACACCAAACTACCTCTCCATTTCAAGTTAAAAAATTAAATACAAAATTTACAGATAATTGAGGTCGATGTCTCTAGGCTGCATAATTATTACAAATGCGTTTGTATTTTAGTTTATATAACAAAGGCATCAATTAATTTCAATATTGAATACTTTGGCAGGATAGTCCAACTAACGAGAATGCGTTTGATTTAAAAATCGGAATCTCACTGCATGGTAAATTAAAGGTGATAATTCGAGATTCGACTCCGAATTAATGATATGTCAGCTTACTGGATACCTGTAAATACATAAAATGTGTGTTTTTCATATTACATCAAATATATAATTTATCTCAGTCATTTTTGGAGGCACTCACCTTAATTGTACGTTAATAAAGTTGGCGAATTTAGTATTTATTGGACTATATAATATGTTCTTGCTTGAAACTGTCAATGCTGTGTATGCCTCTATTTTGATTTTGTTTAAATCGAATACATAGAACCACGAACTACTGCTTTAAGGTTTAAATGGGATATGTTAATTTTCTATTTTGGTTATCAAAATAATGAGAAATTTTAAAATGATATAAAATATGAAAAATATGATTATGGCGCAGTTCAGTCACCCCCAAAATCTTTCTCCCATTTATTGATTTGTTTAGACTGTTATATTATGGAAGAAAAAGCATCAGAACAGACCAGAATTTATACCGAAAAAGACGTTTGTCTCATTATGATCATGAAAAAGGCTAAATGGTACAACAGATGGATGGGAACCATAATCGATGCGAGAGGAAATAAAAAATGTGTCGTTTTCACGACAGTAACCGGTGATTACATTGCATATTAATGCGTAAAGGAAATAATTACTCGATAAACCCATTGGAGGCCATCATATGTACCCGAATTTAAAGGACTCCATGTAATGTGTTTCAAAAACTGGTTTATCACAAATTATGTATGTTGATATACACATAGATGAAAATTGTAAATGAGGACAAGAAACTTACTAAGCCCATATGCAATAGTGTTCTTGAAATATGTATATCTTTTCCGTGCTATGCATTATTTTTTAATTCCTTGTTAAGATTCATGTGCATTCATGTATTTCTGTAATTCATTATCTTTAAATACTGATATCCCATAATCACATATGTAACTCATGTTAACTGTTATATAATTAAGTGCATACCGGTACCGTTTATCTTACCAAATAACGTACATTTAATATCTTGTCATGTATTAACACAATGCACATATCATATATCACAATAATCATTGACATTGAGTGTTGTTACACATGTAGATAATTATTTAATACTGTCATTTATTGTAGGATATAAACTCTTATGAGCATCAGTAACTTCAAATGTGTGAAACGGTGTGTTAATGCAGAGGTGTTTCGTAGTTCAGTACGTTCATATCTAGCAGGGTAAATATATGTGTAGATGATGTAAGGAAATGGATGTGCTTCAACAAATTAAAATTGCATGATTCCCAAACTGAACTTGTTATTGTATATATACATATATGTAAACTTGATAGAGATAATGTTCATATTATGGTTGATGAACATGTATTAACCCTATTCTGCACGCTATTTAGGTGTTGATTTTTGTATTAATGTCTTAATTTGAGTTTTCATATTAGTTCTGTATCTCGTAATATAAATATTTGCCTGACGTAAAATTCGCAAATGCATTGATGTTAATACCTGTGCCAATGTGGTCCGATCACTTATTCTTTCGCGATTATATAACTGCAATGCACTACTGGGAGGGGGAGGGCCTGATCAAGGAAAATATTAAATTGCTACATAAACTGCAAACTATATACTACTATATTTATGCATCGTGCTTCACGTTATGCTCACACATCTCAACTGCTTAAAGAAATGCACTGGATACCGGTAGAGCAAAGAGTGTTCAAGTGTTTAATTGTGTCACTGCGAAAGCACCAATGTACGTGCAGGAGTGCATTTGAGAGTTATCATTGTAATAGAACGGGACTAAGTTGAAGTAACGACGCTATACGTTGCTCGCGTTGAACGATCGTCTGACAAACATAACTTCCATTGTTTGGCCCTTAGCTCTGAAATAATCTGCCTATTAAAATAAAATAAATCACATTCATTATCAGTTTTTAAGAAAAACTTAAATCTTATATATCTTCCTAAACAATATTGTTTACCGGACTGTCGTCCAAGTATTATTATGTGGTTTGTTTAATTGAAAATCACTTTATAGGAATGGTTTGTATATGTTTAACGTGTAGTTATGATAAATTTGCTTTCTTTTATTTATAATAGATAAAGTAATTCGAAGTGAACGAATCCATTGGAACGAATTTATTAAAAGGAGTATTGACTTGCCTATGACAAAGCATCTCGTAAACATTGAAGGCATTGCAATAATAGAAGGTATATATAACAAACTTCATGAAACATTATAAATTAATGATTATTACTAACTTAGATATGAATCAGACATCAGTAATTACAAATGTATTTAATTAACCAGGTCTTGGAACTTTGCATGCAATCAAAGATATCAGAAACAGAAATGAAATTAACATACATTTGACTAATTATTCAAGTGTCATTGCTGTCGCCAATTACAAAGAAATCTGATCATGATGAAGTTTCTGATAGTTATACACAGCTGTGTTTAAAAAACTGTTATTATAGTTTATGTTCAAATACAATGGCAAACGTAAACAAATGTTTTATTTTGTAGGGTTTAGTTTTTTTTTTGTAAACACTACTCATTTTAAGTTTGTACCTGTTAGGATATTTTAATGTTATGATTGACATTATTAATTTTAAGTAATATTTTCGAAGCAAAGATAATATTTATATATTTTCTTGCTTTATTTATAGGTAAATTTCACTTAGTTCAAGAATTACATGTCACAGAAACGCTTGAAAATCGACTTATGGAAGCTTTTATAAAAGGAGAACATCAATCCCGTATGTATTTATCTGAGGTCGTACAGCTCATCGATGGTATCTTGGAAGGCATGAACATCATTCATTCATATGGGGTAGGTATTATTGTAATGTCACAACAGGAAAGTGCATTGAAACAAATACAATCAAGTAATAATTTATTTATTATTAAACCTTAAAATGTAAAATGTATACCTAGCTTTCATTTGTCAGGGTTTAGTGTGATTATACTTTTAAATTAATTATAGGCACAGCAAAAATCTAAACCAGTTAAAAACAAATGTCCATATGTTACGAAGGGTATTAGGAAGCATTTGTAATTCTGTATATTCATATAATATGATTATACGTAACATTCATTGTAAACAGAAGTTTGCTTATTTTTCTTCAACATTAAAACGTTAGTACTGTATTATATTATCGATCAACGTTTTATCTTACATATTCGTAATCTCTAAAAGTACAAGATAAATTTCCCGAACATAGTGACTTGTGGAGCTAACGTAGAAACACAATTGTATTAAATTGAATTAATATTACAGGACACGTCCAGGTTCGATTAAATGAAACAATTATTTCAAAAGAAATGTGAAAATGTTCTCAACCAACTGAGTAAAGGCTGCAAACAAATGTAATCAACATTTATGTTACCTTTGTTGGTCTTTTGTATTTAATTCTTTTTAAAGGTTTGCATGTTTATTATGTAGTACAATTATTGTTCACTATTCCCATTTGTCTGATAAATATTTTAAGTTATTACTGTTTGCATTTCGAAAGTCTCGCATACTTCCGAGGTGGATGAAAAGAGTAATAAAAATAAACTGATTTTGGTCAGGCGTTCGCTAAACAGATGATTTTCCATGTTGAATCATTAATTTTGTAGTTAGTAAATACGTATGCAACATTCCTTCTTCGTTTGAATTTCTTTCATTAGTTCCTCCATCCCGGTGTGTCGACTAAGAAGATAATTTTAGTCGATAAAGGTTGCAGCAAGCTCTATGATTTCTGTCTTGCTAAAGATGCACCCAATATAAATTTCTTTAACAAATCCAAGGTTTGTGATTGACATAATTTTAAAAATATTTGTGTGAAATACATTGAAGAGCTTGTTCTTTGTATTGTGTAAATAATATTTTAATATAGCATAGTTTGCTTAATTACAGTTGTACTATGAATATGTATATAATATTTTCATAGTACAACTGTAATTAATCAAATTATGCACTAGCCAGTTGAATATATACAATATTGATTGGATATGATGTAATATCAAAGATTATTATTTATAAGGCAAAATTCAATATATTACACGTACCTTCTAATATGTGATTTCGCAATGTTGAAAGCAAATGATGGCATTATAACATATTTCTTTACTTGTAATATTATTACTTTCGTGATATAGGCCAATACATGAAATAGTTTTAAGGAGCGTATATAGAACTGGAACTATTATATAAGACGTGTGTGTACACTAACATGTATTGGTTATACTGCTATCCATCTTTCGTATTTTGTCTGATTAAACACTTAGAGCAATGTATTTTTATTCACTGAAAATACCAAGGACGGATTGAATAGGGTTACTACATTTAATGGATATTGCCCTCAACTTTATTCACGATTGATATCTCAATAAACGTGGTATATCGTCCACAATTCCGTAATAACAATGTTTGTTTGATTAATTATATATTATTGAATGAAATGCAGTTTTTGTTTTGGTTAACATTGACCAGATTAACAAACTCCATGTTTTTTTTCCAGATGTCAAATTCCTTGAATAATTTCTCACCAGAGGCCTTGCATCGTAATGAATATTCACAAACAGCTGACATTTGGTCTGTAGCCGTGGTCATTTGGGAGGTACTAACAGGTACTCAATTAAAAATATGACAAAGACGAAAATAATCATAAAAGAGCAATACAATGTTAATTAACGGAACCGTGTAAAATCATAGTTGCAATAGTTGAATGTTCTTAAATGTTTCGTATATTATGAACCATATACCTGAGTAACTTCAATTTGATATAATACTTTACAACAGTACTTTTATTGTCCCTATTTTACTCACCGGATTTACTAAGCACACAATCTAGAAGATTGGTGATCACTTTGACGCCTTTGGCTTGATATAAAGATAGAAAGTAGTAAATACAAATATTTATTTTCTGTTTCATAATGATAGGTCAACCTCCTTTTCCTGCTGAAGAAAAGGATACAAGCCTCGAGGAGTTGTTAGCTGGTGCACCAGTGGAAACACAGATCACAAGTTTTGACCAACTAAAGTAAGACAAAATTAATACATTTACGAGAGATGAATTTCTTTTTACGTTAATAAATATTGAAGACCATTTAAAATCAACAGTTTCCAAGATTTATAGAATGCCGCATTGCTTGAAGTATTTTTTTGTGGAAAATATCTCATTCGGTCAAAAATGTCGACAAATATCACATTTTGGGCACGCTCTGTAGTGTATTGGTAAATAATCTACAAAGAACGAACTCTATCAAATGGAATAATTTACATATAATTGAGACTTATTTCTTCACTATGACATTTCCTATGTTATGCATTTTTCAGTTGGTAAATGTGGTCATCTTATGCGACGATCAGTTGTTACTGCCATTATATACACAAATATAATGATTCATTTATTTGTAATGCAAAAAGGGTGGAATTGGACTGAAGCAGTCAAACCTGTACGAGCAGGCCCGCCCACACTTATAGTAGAAACGAATAGGAGAAGTACAGGAAACTACAATTATTTATAAAGTAAATGTTCAACTTAGTCTGAAAGGAGATGAATATCTTTGAAAATATTTTGACCTACATTATTCTCAAGTGTTACCAATATTTACAGACATGATAGGTTTCCATTGTACAATCCATTGTTTGAACGACATAAACAAATATATATTTATCGAAGACTTGGAAGCTCTTTGTCAATTCGTCGGTCTGAATGTGACACAAAATAGAGGAACGTGTACTCTGAACGTGTACTCTGAATTACTAAATATGACCAACATAACCCAAGTCACATTTCCGTTGATCAGTACTTGTAATATTGTCAATTTAAATTGCCTTTAGACCGATCATAGTTTAGAATAAATTTACTAACAATATTCCTTGAAATTCTTATTTGATAACAAATTGTAGAATATTGTACAACAAATTAATACATAAAAGTCAGAGTAGAAACGAAATTTAAAGCCCATGAGGAAGGTACTTTTGTCACAAACACATATTTATTTATATGTATGTGTTGATATATGTGTGTCTTTTAACAGAAACAAACTACTCTTCCAGTGTTGGCATCTATCTTGTCCGCTTCGCCCCACCATTCCTGAATTAAGAGAATCTTATAGAAATGTAAGTATAATCCAACAAGTTATTTAATTTTTTAGGCTGGTTTATGTTATTACGTCCGTGATGATGACTTATTATCATTCCACATATGGATTTTACTGCTACATTTCAATTTTCAGTTTGTTTGGTGAATACTTTCACTTAATTCAAGGAAAATATAAAGAATCTATTAATCTACTGATAAAAAAGATATATATATATATATATATGTTTGGACATAATTTCAGAAAAAAATAATTTGTTTATATTTCTGAAGTTGATATAGCTTTTTAGTCACCAGCTGTTGTTTCCTTGGCAGGTATTTGACTCGTTTGAAGATGATTCATACGAGACCCCACGAGATGATTTGTATACTTCTATGACCAAATGCGAGGCGGATAAAATCGAAGAAACGTACACTGACACTTATACTGTCTCATCCTAACATTATATTGGTGTAGTTGTTTGCTTGGCATTGTGTTTACATTACTTATTGTATTACTTCAGGACTCGATCCATCATGTTTATTTGAAAATTGCAAGACTTTATTTTAATTTAACTTAAAATTTAAATACAGTACAACATATATGCATTTTACCATACAGGCTGAAAGGTATCACCATATTATTTTCACAAAAAAAGCTCTCTTTAATGTACATACGTTATACAGTTATCACTATATTATTTCACTGGATTTGTGAATGGTATGAATTTTATTGGCTGATGGGATGAGATACTTTTTTTGAAGTTTGTTGCGCTTATGTTTGATATGAAGCATATACTACTATGTCATGCATATCTGTAATATTTGTTATATTTGGTAGTTTTAGACACGACAATGTTTCTTGAAATGATTTGTTATGTGTAGTGATCCATTGCACGCTACCAAGAGAATCGTTCTAATCCTGTCATTGTCAACGTATTTTCTTCATGTGTGTCTAATTTGGGTGCATTTTCAATTAATTCAGTAATTTCATAAACACGGCAAACAACAATTATAATATGATATTTCATAATTGAAATTGAAGCACATAATACTCGAAATTGGGAGAAACTATTGAGCAGAGCAGAACAGAGGTACAGAAGATGTTTAAATGGAAACTTATGGAGTCTATGTTCCGTGAAAGCACTGCAAGGTGAAAGAGTGACACCACACTGTGAGAAACAAGACACTGCGTAACAAAAAGTGTTGTTAAAAACACATTACAAACACACACGGACACCCCTATCCACCCACACAGACACTAACACACAACATACCAAACTATTGAACAATACATTAAAGTAACTTTTGAAGAAAGTGACCAATGGTGCAATACTAACACGAAAACTAGTTGTTTATGGAATCATTACCAAACTGATCCGCCCAATCCTCCTACATCAAGACAGTAGCCATGTGATCATTACCTTAGCGAAAGGACGTTGTGAGGAATTGTAACTGGATCTAGTGATGTGGCTATCAACGGAATAACCAGTGATAAAAACATGACAATGGCATATTCGAAGTAGTATCAACTGGAAATAATTAACATAACACTCCATATTATAATGTTTAAATTTAAGTTAAGCGTCATTACATGTATATCACTTAAATGTCTTTACTTAATGTTCAATGTAATATGTCATTGTCTTTGAAATGTAATGAATATGATATTAATGAATCAGTGTGGTAATTAAATTTCTGATATTGCAGCTAATTGCCGCGGACAGTATAAACGTTAGTTGTGTGTATATATAAGAGGCACGTGTATGTTCGTACATTATGTTATGAGAGTTTGTCGATCTATTACTAAATGTCACACATTCGACATTATTGTAACCAGAATAACTCATTTAAAGAAACGAAGTGTAAGTTTATCCACATAGAGTACATTTGCCTGATTTACTGGCTTAACTCTAGTCAACTAACTTACTAGTAATGATTCGACTTATTATAGCTCTGCCTAGTAGCATCATGGTCGCATTACTATTGTACATATAGGTATAACATGCATATATGTAAGCTATTGTGCATATAGCTATATACAGTTTCATCTACGTTATTGTTGCAGTATGATCGTATTATACAATATGTATATGCATATACCTACATACGTCACACTGTACATGTGTACTCTGCACGGGCTATATACATAATTTGTATACAGTAGTGTGGAATTCTAATCGCGTACATAATGTGCATATGTCTAGATGTGTATACGTCAACATGAGTACTCTGGATGAGGCTATACGTCATAGCGTGACGTTGTGATCGTATTACACAATGTGCACATATGTATGTACTGTGCTGGGGGCCAAACACGTTATTTGTTCTACAGGAATTTAACATTGTGATCGCTGTGTATAGGCACATAGGTATATACTGTACATAGTGTTATATACATCGATATGCATAGGGTTGTAATCATTTGCATTATACGTTAATAAGAGTATTTCTAGAGATCGCCGCATTGCCCTGAGTTAATGACAATCTAGAGTAAGGAAACTGCATCAACCGTAACACAACACTTTGACTTGCTTTTGGGGATTTTCGGATGCTAAAATTCCAGTACAACGTAGTCAATTACCATAACTGTCAAGTCTTATTCAAATTATAACGAACAAATTAGAAAAAAATGTATAAAGTATGACAGGGTTATCGATATGTAAGATGCAAATGGTATCGCTAATTATTCACTAATTAAGGATCGTCTGGTAAAAAAGTAGAGGGTTGATTTAGTTTGATATCAAAGTATAATGCACACGACATATATTCAGTCTTGTACTTGTACATATTACAGTATGTCATAACAGTTTGTAAGGTTATTACCCAATTTCGTACATAAGCATGATATGTATATCAAATGGTATTTCAATAGTCAGTAGACTGAAGTACCTACACATCGTTTCCTTACAAATGTATACATTTAACATTGGATTACGAAGTGTGTTATTTACATGCATGTAATTGAAAATGAATGTAAATCGAAAATGGAAGTGGAGTATTGAAGAAAGATAATTGTACATCAATTATTAGTGACATGATGTAAATGTTTTTAATGGTTGGAACTTTCATTTCGTCTTCAATGTGCGATTGACGATATTTTAAAGAGACTAACAAGTTCCAAACTAAACGTAATGTAACCATGGAACCCGATATATTCTTATAGATGACGGCAAAAAATGAACAGTCCTAGATATTAGGCATTTTCTGTGGTAATTTTTGCCTTCCTACATCCATATATGGCGGTATTTATGGTGACGTATTTTATTATGTATACATTACAATACATCTGTAGATAAGATGACAATGACAGAAACACAAAAATATGTAACCATGCATATTCACTCAAAAGTGTATATTGCTTCTTTTCATGTTTTCTAAATAACAGACTATTTAAAAAAAGAGTACGATTTATCATCGTCGACCATACTGTGTCATCATGTTACCTTAGCAATTACCTTGAAGTTATCAAGCTGTCGAATACCACTACCATGTTTACATATACTGTTAGCAATAATTTTGTGCTAAAAGGAGCACATTATTGGTTTTAACTTAAATATATTTCAATATCGAAATACACTAACTCCCGTAGAATCACAGTGTGAAATAATAAATACTCCTCAAAGAGTGAATGACAATATTATTAGTTATGCGTGCCAATGAAGTTATTACGTGACACGGTAGTGATCGCAAGTTTCATTGATATCATAGCAAACATGAACATAGGCCATCCACGTTGTTATGAATTAACTTCAAACTATGACAACTATATCAAATATAATGTAGTAAAACAGAAAATCATAAAACAATTAAATGTGTCGTTTTCTTTTAAGTAAGACTTAAACAGATGTTCGGTATGTCGAATATAACACGTGGTCGGCTATTGCAGACACTACCCTACATAAGTATGTTTTCGTCGATAATACCAGTACGAAGTCAGCCTTCCATTATTGAGAAATTATCACTAAACCACTCCCACTTTATTATTGGAATTTAAACCGCGTAATAGAGATTATGTGTTGTAAATTAAGATACGTTTTCTTCAAACGTAGAAGCTTCGTTTCGATTTAAAATGTAAAAAGAGAAGTTGTATCGTGCACATCATGTAGTAAACTGATTCCACTTGTATACAAAATAAGGTTGTGTAACTTATCGAGACAAATCTCAGTGCTGAAACAACACGCTGGCTAACACGGTGAAAAATTGGTCCTTTTCATGAATCCGTGCGTGAATCAACACGAAACGAATATAATAATATTCTGTATCCATACAACTCAAATTTGGAAATTTAGTTCAACTAATGATACGGCCAGTCACAGATACTTTTCGTGCACTGTCCACGTTAAACAAATATTCGCGGTACATACGCCATTTTGTGCGGGAGAAGTGAACTACTGAAACTACAATCATGACAGTATTAGATCCCCAAATAATGTATTAGCCAGGGTAACCCTTCCGTTATCTCCA
Organism: Paelopatides confundens; assembly: GCA_011317855.2. Taxonomy (NCBI): domain Eukaryota; kingdom Metazoa; phylum Echinodermata; class Holothuroidea; order Aspidochirotida; family Synallactidae; genus Paelopatides; species Paelopatides confundens. The sequence continues at coordinate 11,674 of WXZC020000490.1, forward strand.
GTATTGTTATATTCGTTACCTCATGTTAACTAATATAGTATAGTGCGTTAAATATATAATATAAATCTATTTACTCTTAATAACTGCTTAAATGTTTATTTTTTTATCTCAACACACTAGATTATCGTATAGTTGTTAGCTCTATTTTTAGGACAGTTCAGTATAGGCGGAAAACTAATGTGCGTGGGTTGTGCGTGATATATCGACAATAACAATCCTACTGCTTAAAAGTATGCTGATTAAA
>WXZC020000491.1:0-11912 GCA_011317855.2 Paelopatides confundens
TGTCCCCCAGTGCCTTCAAACCAACTCTGTCTCCAATCATCAATCATTTCAGGAAAGAGGCAAGCATATCTCGTAGATTCTAAAACATTTGCCTCTCCTTAAATTGAGATGAAACAAATTATCAGTCAGTTAGGTATGATTATGTATTTTTATGCTATTTCTATTTTTTCACACTGTTTTCTTAATAGATAAAGGGATAACTACATTCAAACTGGACACCTTTGGAAAGCAATTGAAATGTCAAAACTTGAAATGTCTGCAGGTATTCACACTCGTGAAGTATGTACAATATAAAATCTCTGTTTGTAATTATAATATAGTTGTTAAACCGATACGATGTCCCTTTTGTATTATTTGTTGCAGTGTCATCATAGAAGCAGCTATTCAAGTTGGAAACTTTCCGACACATAGCTGTTATTATCAGTCTATAGGGTCAAGAATATCCTTGTTACTATGATGATGGTCGTTGTGATATATAGGTTAACCAGGTCACAATCTGAAATCTTCAATAACATTTATAATATTCAAGATTTTCAAATCATTGTATTCGTGGAAACTGAGCTAAATGACCTTGCGACTATACTGTCCCCATAGTTTGTAAACAGTTTCTCCATAAGTTTAAGGCTTAATGCATTTGATCGGATACATATCAGGTTAAGTCATCATAATGGAAAGCAATAATGAAAAAGATATCGCAAAAACAGGGACATACACAAGAAACAATTATTTATTGATTGACCCTGTCAAGTTTAACATAAACACGAGGCTAGAAAGCAATACGATTGCATAGTTTAGCCAGACATAAACCACCCTTCATGTATTTTAATCCAATAAATTAAAAAAGATATCGCAAACTGTGACAGACACAATACACAATTCTATACTGACTGACTGTCAACTTTAAAATGATCATGATCCTAGAAAGCAATACGGATGCACAGTTTAGCCACACATCACATAAACCGCCCTTCCATTAATTAAATCCAATAAATTTAAAAAAGATATCGCAAACAGTGACAGACACAAACAATAAACAACTATTTATTAACTAACCCTGTCAAGTTTAATATGTACATGGGGCGAGAGATTAGTGTCACATTTTACCCTGGCATAAACCACCATTTCAGTAATTTAATCCAATAAATGTAATGACCTAGTGGGTAGTACTTAAATCATTGATTTAAACAACTCATGTACTCGCGATTATAATCACTCGTAAAAAACACTCTCCTCATTAAACGTAAGAAGACTCCCAGAGGTATAGTAGCACAGATAAAGCCATGGTAGGACATTCTGTACTTCTATCTCCAAGAGAAGGGTTTGGAGATGGAAAAAGACTGACAAGACTGCTTTTCTTAAGGGGGAGGGGTGGGTAGGATTGTTTATCCACCGTAAATGTATTTAGAGACTTACATTTTATTTTCTAATGCACCCCTGAAAGGCATAACCTGCCCCCACCCTGTTCTTATTCACTAGTTTTGCTTCCATCATATTTCCTATGCTACGGTTCGTCTATGTATTCACCATATAATTAAATATAGTAGTTACCTTGGTACCAAATTACTCCTTTAATTGTCAAATTGAACAATGGATGAATCATAGCATTCCACAAAGAAGAATCTTTTATGTGGGATGGTACCACAACAGATCTAGAAAAAAAAATTGGGTTTAACATTTATAAAATCCAGTAATTCACTTTTTAAATGGAAGCAATTTTAGGCATGTATATTTTTGCACCCATTTCTGCTCCTGGGTACTGGTCATGTAACATCTCCCCATCCAAATTGAATGGAATAATACTGTACCCCAAGTGTGCGAACACTTTCTTAAGGTAGCTGGTTGCAATTATACATATTTCACTTCCTATCAGATTCACTCACGAGACAAATGTACGCACTGTACAAAATACACTGTGAAATAGTTCTTCTTGCTTAAAAATGTGCAATTAGCTGGGAATTAGCCTCAATAGTTAATGACAATAACAACTTCAGCCAGATTCTTATACGAAAAGTAGACTAGTTACATGAATGGGTGTAGGTACAATTAGCTAGTAATTAGCCTCAATCGTTAATGACAATAACAACTTCAGCCTCAATTCCTATATGTAAAGTAGGCTAGGCTAAGCACATCTGCTTTGAACATGTGTTAGGCCTAGTCTAATTGTTCTTTGTTTTGAAAAGCAATTGACTTACACATGATTATATACATATGTTGTGACATTAATACAACAAGCTAACAATATAGTATATGTTAAGTTGTTTCTGGGATGAGAGAAGTTACATTGTAAACACAACCAGCTGATTTAATCATCTGTTGTGACATTGATCAAACAAAACTGACAATATAGTATATGTTCAGTTGTTGGCGAGAGAAGTTACATTGTCAATATTGTGACATTAATGCAACAAACTAACTCCACAAAATTGACTGGTTTGGGTATTTACAAGTTTCTATACTTACCATGGTTAACACATCTGAATAGCATATTTCCATCTAATCTAGCTCAATTTGTGGTTTTTAGAACATGAGAAAGAAGTCGGCGGTCACAAACCCCGTGATCCACAGAACGACTCCGCTCACCACTACTGATGGTTCCGCCCAACATTACTGAAAGAATCCGCCCACCACTACTGAAGGACTCCGACCACCATTAATTAACACCATCATTTCTACTTATTCATTTATATTATTAATAACTAATAGTGAAGAGTAAACCTAAACTAATTGATTGATCGATTTGGAAGAATCAACGGTTGTCCTTTTATTAAGTCAAACCTCTTGTTTGGGGCCAAACAAATCTTACCCCACCCCATAAAAATTGATCCTAAAGTACACGAACACTTGGCTAAAAAGCCGAGGCATGATGTTACGTAGCGAATGTGACTGACATATTTCTAAGGAAAGCAATTGTTCACCCGGATAGTTTCTTCATAGAGCAGTCACAGCCACGGAAAATCGTGATTGTAACTGTATTTTGTTTGGTTAATCTGTTGGTGAACAAAAAATCTTCATGACCGCCCGTCTACCATGTAGAACAAAATCTGCCTGTCCGCCACTTCAGCAATTAAAACAAAATTCCACCAGAGTCTCTTCTACAAAACTTGGCATTGGACCCCAAAACAAGATATTTTGTCTAGACAATCATTAAATTCACAAATCTTTGATAACTAACAGTGAAGAGTAATGTCATTAACTTCACACATCTGATTTGATTGATGATGATTTAGAACAAACAAACACAGTTCTTATATAGCGCTTTTAAATTAAACAAAGCGCGTAATACTAGGTTGGATGACATTCCGGTAAATAGTATTATTTAGACAAGAGATAAGTCTTAAGTTGTTTCTTAGAAACAGAGGCAGAATATTTCAGAGGTATAGGCCAAGTCTATCGAAAGAATGTTCGCCATACGATCGTTCAACGCGAGGAACGAGATTCTGGTTACATAAGTTCGGACCTCAGTCCAATTCTATTACGATGATAACTTTCAATCAATTCCTGCAAGCACATTGGTGCTTTTCCATTAATACAATTGAAAATTTGAACAAGAACTTTAACATTGATTATTTGCTCTATCGGTAACCAGTGCAAGTATTTAAGCATCTCCCTGATATCGGACTCCGATGCCCTCATAAGAGTCATTAAATGAGAACATGTTTATGCTTAGTGGTAAGTAAGTGTATTAGCCTGCTCTCGGAGAATTTATAGAGAGGTAACCTATATTATTCTCCATACCCTCATCAAAGTATATATATTGATGTATGTAAAAAAAGTATATATATAATTTTTGGGGAATTTACATCGCCTTCAGTTTGTAACTGGTTAACATATCTCAATACCAGGCTGGCACCGTTAAATCGGTGGGGATTTATACACTGGGAAGGGCGCGATAGACCAGTTTGACTTCCAGGCTGCCGCATTTAGGATATCCTGCAAAGAGCGCTCTCGACGCTTCGTGCCTTGGTCTGGACATTGTGTGCACTCACTCTTCCGTGTGCGTGCGGCGAGTTGACTTCGGACAGTCATCGAAATGGTATCATTTGATGCCGCCGTATATATGTTCTTAGGAAGGATGAACAGCGTTGAGGAGGTCTGGCATGCACAGGTGGCAGAAATACTCGTTATCGGTACGCTAGTAAAGCAATACAACATTAGAGATTGTTTGTACAATAGTTAACATTGGGTAGCACGCAGTTCCTTGAGCTGACCATATTTAATCTGTTAATCCCTGTGGAGAGCTGATACCATACATAAAACCACAGTGTCATCAGACAGGGACCAGTTTCGTTAGAGACGAACTATGCTTCATGTCAAGGGTCTGGTTTTTATGAAGAAATTCCGGATCCGAGATTATCCGGACTCCGTGTGACTTGAACCAAATGTGACCCGGCTTCACTGATATGGCTTGGAGGCAGCTCCTTCCTCTAGCTCAGTGGTTATTAACCCTTTTCGTTCCAGTTCCCCCTTTACAATCATCCATTCTAGGCATTTCCCCCTCTTAAAATATATCACAAAAATGGTGACCAAGAGTGGTTTTTACCATGTTACTAAACATATACGGCGAAGAGACAATCTGGGAACAATGGGATAAAATTAGTAACTTACAAACGTTCACAATTCAATGACAAAACAGAAACAAAACCGTGAATCGGCTAACACCAGTCTACATATGAATATGGCAACCAACGATAAACAAAATTCAATAATATGGCCGATCTCATTCCCATCGAACTAATCGAACGAGAGCAGAGAATCCTGCCTCGCACATATATGTTGAGGAAAACTGAACCAAGATGATCAAAGCGTTCTTGACCAGTCACGGATATGAAGTTTGAATCGATATCCAGAACTCTTCGAGGTCGACAATTTCGAACTGATCTTTTGACGCAGAGTTGTTCTTGGGTTGCACAAGTTCTTCTTGAAGTTCTTCACCACGCCAAAAGGGGTCCCAGACCAAGGCACTTTCAATTCTCTCGACATCAATGCCAGAGAATTACCTCACAAAGTCGCCTTGCAGTGTGACCAGGTGCTCGCAGATCTCTTTATCAATGTGGAAACTTATTATCCCCACGCAATCAAGACTTACGAAAGATGCAAAATTACCCCTTCCCACCAGAATCATCCACAGTTTTTAACAAATGCCTTGATTGTATCCGACTGCACCTTTTTCTTTTCCCCTGATGTTTTATGTTCAGTTCATTCAGCTCTCGGAAAATATCTGCCAGATAAGTTAGTCGAATGAGGAACTTGTCCCCGCTAAAATCTTCAAGTTCCAAAAGAGCATCATTTCCTTGCTGCTCGAGGAACTGCTGAATCTCCGTAAATAGCTCGAACACAATGCAGAGCTTGTCGCCCTTCGAACCTGCGTGTAAAAAACAGCGAATCATGCCCTGCTTTCATGTCTTCACAGAATCGGCGGAACAATATTGTGTTGAGAGCAGAACTTTTGATAAAATTGACAACCTTGATGACGATTAACAGGTGATCTTTGATATTCTTTTGGGTTTTGTTTATGACAAGGCCTCTCTGTGGATTAAACAGTGCGTTGCCTGCACCATCGGATTCTTATGTTTGATAATCATCATCAAACCAGACCATGATCCAAGCATGGCAGGGTTCTGCCTGTGCACACTCCAACCAAAGATTCCCACTTCAAATCATTTTCTTCGAAAAAAGGTTGCTAAAAGGCTCAACACATCTTGAGCTTTGGTTTGTGGTTTCGAGTGGCTGGCAGAATATAAAACCCTCCGCAATTTCCCCTTTGTTGAGATACATGACGAACACAAACAGTTGGGACAGATATGCAACATCATGGCTCTCATCAAGCTGTGAAAAACGGCGAGTCGCGGATATTGGCAATCAATCGCCCTTTGATTGTCGGCCATATCGTTGAACCGTGAACGGATTGTGTCGTTCGAAAGAAACAATTGCTTGAGCTTCTGACGGGCAGCATCTCCAAGGACCAGTTTTGGTCATTCCCCTTGCAGGGCTTGATCAACTTCGTACGATGCCTTCAGAATCAAGTTTTTTTTTTGGTGAAATGTTTAGTGGCATCCGATCTCGTTCTTTTCAGCTAGATGACCATCTTTGAATTAGAAAAATTGACGGTCATTATCTTGGAACTCTGGATGACTTCGTTGAAAAGGAAGCTTCAGCTGAAACGGCTTCATGTAGCTGATCGACATGTCTTCAAACAGACAACACACTGATGCACTTGTTCTCCATTCTTCACTATGTAAGTATATGCGTTTCTTCGACATCGTCCACCTGAATGGAGAGAACGTGCCGGAGGATAAATAACGCGACTGTGTTAACCCAAAATGCTAAATGGTGACACACTGGAAGAATGTCTTTACTTTAAGAGAGGCTGACAAAGATAGACAAGATATCGGAAATACATCCGAAGTAACGCGATCCAAATATTGTGTTTGATTATTGTCATATTTTATGAAGCAACTACTACTATCTTTGTCTTAGAGTTAGACATAACATATAGTCCGATCCCCGAAACAAATAACATCATACTACTATACAAATTACTTAGCAAAGGGCTAAAACTAACTCCCTCAAGTCACAACAAAGACTCGGGAAGTGAGTGCCTCCCTGTGTGTTGATGTAGGCCACTGCGGTAGCGTTGTCCGAGAACACTGTGAGGTACTTGCCTTGCGCTAGGTCCGTCAGAAATATGACGGCATTTGCTACCACCTTTCAGTTCCAGGACGTTTTTTATGCGTTGACAATGCAGGGTAAGTATGGAAGGTGGTGTAAATATCAGATTTCTCCCTAAAATCAGAAAAGTTGTTTGTTTTTATAATCCATTGTATGAACTACTACTATTCAAATGTTCCATTGGTAGAATTAAAAAGTAATAATAATATGTGCTATCTAGAAACTTGAAACATTTAATAAAATGAAATGCGTTGAGGAAATAATTTGACTACATGAATAATCCAGAGGCAAATATCTTTTGAGTGATAAAAGAGGCACATAATCTAACTATAGCATTTTGGTGATATGTATATTCAATTCCCACCTGCTAAGTTTTTTCAACATACTGATAATTTAAGTTGTCAAATTTTGAACCAAATGTTGAAGTAAACATCACTATGAGAACACCGGTGGATTTCTGAGCTACTATAATCCTGTTCAGCCTGACTGATCTTGTCATTCCACAGTAAATATCCATCCACTGCTGATAGGCATTAATGACAGCAAGGTCCAAAAGGGTGACCAAAATGTTGAGATAATCCACTTTTTGGCAGAAAAATGTAGTTCTTCAGACAATGAATAATTGAAAGTTAGTTATTTTATTTTTTAGTGATATTACAAGACCTTTGGAAGGGAGATTATGGAGGAATAACCACACTGCCGAGAGTCATGTGACACCAAGAATATTAGTCAATATCCCAAAGATGATCCTTTATATGATCTAACCATCTGTAGACGCATTGAAGAAGGAAATTGGATGCAAAAGTTTGAAGACAAACAAAACATTTTTGGTCAATGCGCATTGATGACATTACACCTGCTGGTTTCAAGTTCACATTTGATACAAAAAGGAGCAACTTCAGCAACTGTTTTGGACCGGAGTTAATTTTGGATAAGCCAAAAATTGGATAATCTGGGCTTCATTTGTATTCATGAATTACCACAATGTTAGTTCAGACTAAATTAAAAGAATAGGAAAACTGTTAGATACCTATTCTGTGAAATTGTATGTAGCCAATTCGGATAATCGGCGTTTCGGTAACCAGGGTTCGGATAATCAAAGTTTTACTGTATCTTGACAACATCACATATGAATTGAATGCAAATTTCATCAGGTACATGCTGCCACATGTGTCGAGTTACATACAGTTTCTGGGCAGCAATATACATGCAATAGTTCAAATGGTAACAAATACAATGTGAATAAAATGTATTACTTACGAAGTGTTTAAGCATGCATTGATGACACGAGAAGATGACCAAGCCTGGATCTTAGTGCCACCCCAGTTATCAGATATCAAACCAATAGGGTACCCTAAATGATTGTGTACTTCAATCCCAAAGAGATAGCACACAGCTGAAAAGTAATATCGGCCACCATCAGGATCAGCCCCTAAACTCTCTGCCAAAGATAATACAAAATAAAGTATTTAAAATTTCTTGTCACATGGCAATCACAGGACAAGTTATACTATACTATTTGTCTCCCTTGTTTGCATGGCAAGCATTCTCAAGTTTTGAATTATAGCTGCATATTGTGTTTCTATGGCAACATCTCACACTATGCAAATACAAGAACATACAATATATTGCTGGTTTTTTCCATACATGTCATAATAGTAGATGTTTCAAACTTTTTGAAGAATATCTTGGCCCTAGCAGAATCAGTCAATAGACCCCTTGTATGTATGACGTCACGAGACTACTGAGACACAGTAAGACGCCATCCCCGAGAACAAGCAACTATACTTATACTGTTACACCGTCTACGTAAGATACCGTAACTCATTGAAACAGTTACAGTTACCTAGTACCTCCAGGTATTATTAAGTATATAAATATATAAATATATTGCACACAGGAAGGTCTGCCGCATATTTCATCATCATATCCGATTAACGTCTCATTTCCCATGCTGAGCATGGGATGCACAGGCTTTACTTTAGAGCCTTTATCCATGTTGATCTGCCACGGGCAAGATATTTCTCTAGACCCCTTCAACTAAGATCATTCTTTACGACACTGACCCACGTCATTCGCGGCCTACCTTTAGCTTTCTGTACGACTACGGGTAGATTAGTAATTTTCTTTACCCAGCTATAATTGTCCTTTCTAGCAATGTGTCCATACCATATAAGTATATATATTTGAACACAGCCTCTGATACTGCCAATACCCAATCATGCCCTCATAACGGCGGAAGATATATCCATCTAACCATCACCATATCATTACGTTCTAGTCTCCCTCAATCCTCTTATGTAACAGCCCAAGTTTCACTGCCATATACCATAACACTCTTAACATATGTCACAAAGACTTTACCCGTACTATATAGTCCCCCAAAACTTACTGGTTTGGGTATTTACTAACTTCTATACTTAACATGGGCATCACATCCAAATAGCATATTTTCATCTAATCTAGCTCAAATTTGGGTTTATTTAGCGTGAAAAGAGCGTTACAGTTTTCGCATCCATTCAAATATTACACAACTTTAATGGGCAAGACTGATTCCTGTGGTTTAGACGTCAAGAGTGGAAATTCATTCATAAATTCACCAAAAGTTTGAACATATTTTCCTCACCTTTTTGTAGGTATTATTAAATTCCATGGCTAATGTAGTCACGGAACACAGTGTCAATCAAGGAATTATCCACATTTCATGAACTTAAATGAATATTTAACATCGATTATTAAAGATATCATGAATTGTGTACTTGCACAGTACATTATGTTGCGAGTTAAGCTATCTCATAGGGAGTTGCTGGCAGAACCTGCTAAATTCATGTGGTATACTTGTGATGCAGTTATCCCAACCAGGCTATTTTTCATTCAACTCTATGGGTTTGAGCCAATTTCTAGGAGTATTGACAGATAGATCAGGCCACCTGTCATTTTGTCTTCTCTTATTGAAAAGCTATGAAGTCTGGCAAAGCTGTACTTTATGAGGTATTGTGTTTACAAGGTTGCCAGACTTTGACATATTCTATGTTAACCTCCAATGACATTTGACCTTCACAAAAACATGGTTCTTTTACTCACTAAGATGAACCTACATACTAAATGTGAATCCTGTCCAAGATGTACTATTTGAGTAACTGTGTTTACAAGGTTGTCAGACTTTCACATACATTGACCGCAAATGATCCTTGACCTCAATATCAGTATTATACTCACTTAGAATGTCTATTTTTTTCTCTTCTTTTAAAATGTCTTCAACACATTTGACTCTACTGCTTTCGTCACTAACATCCAGTTCTTTGATGAAGAGGGTGTCGTCCAAGACTTTTGCAGCAGCTTTCTCCAGGTCTCCCTTTTTCTCCTCCATATTGCGCATTGTGGCGTACACTTTGTACTTCTTGGAAGGGATGCTTGCAAACGTCACTGCAGTAGTTAGTCCAATACCTGTTGCTGTTCCAGTAATGAGAACTACCTGTGGTGATATCCCTGCCATTTTGGATGGTTGTGCCTTTGTTGGAATTTTAGAGGGTAACTAGATTTTTTTTATGATGGGGTTGAATATAGGTAAAAAATAATAAGGAAATGATTTCAATTTTCAAAATGAACATTTTAATGACACATGACCTATATTAACATGCTGAGCAGATAGATGGTTTAAAAAGGTAGGTTAAATAGCAGACAATATTCATGAATCAAGAGAAAGTATTCCTGCTGACGTATTCAATATAAACTCTCATAGCATGTTCTGTTCCAAATACAACATGGCATGAGATGAGCCGTGGATATATATTTTTTTAAATAATGTGCGTAATAATTTTATTATGAATCCAAACATTTTGGGCATCCAAAGCATTCCATTATACAGAAAATGTTATTTAACCTACTACTTAAAACTATTCAGTTACCTTAATTAATTTTATCATCATGAAACTTAAAATGAAGTTTAATGAAAAAATAAGTTGATTTATATATGGACACGCATATGACACTAAAAATTCTAATATTGCACAGTAGATTAATATAGTGGACCGCAACTCATACAGTGTTACAGGAAATTATTAATTGCTGATTATGAAGCCATTTCAATGCAGATGAAGGAACTACTTTCTACTTTAAATAACCTTGGAGAGGTGATACTCTCCTGCTATGTAAGGCAATAAAAAGCTGGCATTGATCACAAGTTAATCCCTTAGAACAACAATGACCAACTGCAGGAGTTCATCTCTAAGTAAGTAAACAGTGGTACATCAGTTTTGTAAATCGGGGAAATTTCCTCATGTGCCTGCAGAATTTTGACGGACTTATCAGTGCACACATTAAGTTTCCTGACCTTGATGTGCTTCCTAATTAGCTAGCCTGATGGTCGATTGTTTACTTTTGGTGGAAATTGTTGCCTTGTGAAGAGGCCCTGAAGACATCAATGGTTTTTATGGCCCACTTGAATGCTTGTTAACAGTGCTAGTGGGGCTGTACACCTAATGAATATTCAAAATCAAAATGCTCGTCTGCCTGATTGCTATTTATTTCAATTATTTGTTTCTTTTCTATGACTGCATGAATTTTTGGACTATATGGGAGAAGAAATAGTCACCACACAGGTATTAAAACAACCCTGGTCCATTTTCTACCAAAGTATGTTGGAAATTAGTATTCTAAGTCTTCTTGTGTTAATGACAACATATACTCTGATAAATTGGCAAACCTGTCAAAAAGTAATACTCTTTGGCATACTGATCTAATTTGCAACACCCATTACATTACACCAGCATATCCTACATGATTATAAATGTAACAATATGCTATTCTTTCCTGGAGAAGTATTTTAGGGTTGCTCAACTTCATCCTGTAGATTGATGTGGTGATGTCTCCAATTACACTATTCAACAATGCAAATGGTTTTGAAGGGAGAGTTGAATAATAAATATTTCATCCTGCATGCAGAGAATCTCAATTCTGAAAGAGAATGAAGTACTCCGCCAAGCCTACTTACTGTACATATGTACCTCCTACTTTTTTTTGCCTAGCATCCAGCTAAGGACATGTATTGTTACATTACCCTCCACAAAGTGTCCAATTATTACATCAAGAGGTTGCATTGAAATACTTTCAGCAAATCAAACAAACACTTGAATTCCAGATCAGTCATTGCTGTTGCTATAGTAACCATGGAATTAGTCATTTCATCATGCTCCATGATCAAGGAAGAAGATGATACTGTAGCCTCAAGACACTGATTAATA
>WXZC020000492.1:0-11906 GCA_011317855.2 Paelopatides confundens
GTTACTGTGATGAGACTTTCTCTTGTGTGTATTCTTCTCGTTTCTCTTGAGCTTCTCTCTTGGAATTACATTAACTGGGACTTCTTGAATACAAGTCGTTCCAGCTGAAACAACTGTTTCAGCTTACAACAAAACATAATTACTCCAATAGTTAAATTCTACTTCTACGCATTAACATAGTCTACTCGAAAGCACTCGTGTGGTACAAATTATTTAATTTAGTGAGTACTGTGGTTCAAATGCTGTGGTTGGAATATCAATCTTATAAAACGTATGTTTAGCTTGGTAGGATTTTAACGAGCCTAATAATATAGCGCCTAGCCATGTTTTGTCTACGTTTAATTTCACTGTTCAACGTTCGGGCACTCCCTATATTTCTTGTGGGTTTCACTGCGGTGTCTCGTGTGTCAGTCTTATCTCAGTCTTCACTTAATGGCAACTTTCTCGCAAGTCACAGCGTTCTCTCTGATTGGATAATGATTTGCGGATAAATATATGCTAATTCTAACAATCTCTTATTGGATATAATGAGACTGTCTGGCTTTCTATAAGCGAATCAATCAGAATGTGGGCGATACTAACCAAGCGAGCACACCAGTTACTATTCATCCATTACAGAATGAAATGTAATTTTCAATGTAATAAACAATCCTCACGAGTGAGGTGTGGTATGATATATCAATTGAAACGATAAACAACACTGCTAGTATTAGTACCAGTCCAAAATAATTTCAAGGTCTTGTACTCATATTGATAATACCAATTAATGTTGTGAGAGGGGTGGTCAATGTTACACAATGCATTATAATACGGTACTCAATGTGAGGGGTGATATTGTTCTACCTAATTTACACTACTCATCTTTAATGAAGTTTACCTCAAATATACCATGAAGCATTCAACCCATAGGAATAATGCAAACACGAGTGAGATAACATTAAATGGAATCAATTATTACAAACATTGCTTGAGTAACAATATAACGAGTGATACGTATGTCTTTACCTTCACTTGTTACTGGATAATTCACTGAATTATCACTAAATACTGATTGATAATTTGATAACAATGTGAATTATCTATGATATGTCAAAAGTTAAAATTTCATTTTGTGTATGCATCCATCAGTCTCTGGAGTATTCTGGTTTAATCCTAAGTATAACACTACGGTATGTCTTTACACATAATAAGTGCATGGACTGACATGAAACAGCAATTAGAAGACAAACATACTAACAGAGGGATCTTGATTATAAGTCGATCAATCCATTAATTATCAATCAATCAATCAAAATGTAAGTTCACTCGACCATATGTCTACTTTCTCAAAGTTACACTTTCATACCAAACTTGTTTAATATCAATGTTTGTTTCACTTTCTGGCAAATGTCCGGTAAAATCATTGAGACCTTTTGACAGCAAAATTATTTTAATATTTGTTTACACAAATCAATAACATTACTTGGACACTTTTAATTGATGGCTTTAGCATAAGCTGAAATTCATGGATAAGTCACCCTTCCTCAGCGCCCTCCCTTCACATTGTTTTCAAGTGCTCTTCTTAGGACACACACTAGAGCACCAGTGATGCGAGGCTCACACATTAACATGAGAATATATGAAACTTTATCATGTTGTAGTTCAATTGACAGTTTTCAAGAAAGATCTGCAGCACTCACTTATATATACCAATCAAGTCAGTGGATTATACAACTTTGGTCGAAATTGCCTACCATTAAACATGAAAATGCATTTGAGGGAAGTGCGACATACATAAATATATTATTTACAAGGCATGGACATTGTCTCTACCTAATCGAGCTGTATTGTACTGTCATGTACATATATGACGTTGAAGTGTCCTTCCCTTTAATTAAGTTTGTTAGAAGTCGAATCACAGTGACTCTAAGATCTCTTAGCATATCATACTTGATCAAGTCGATGACGGTGAACCTTTCATCGCTCCGTGTCCTAGATAGTCAGAAAGAGAGTCGCTAGCACTGAAACTAGACCAGCTTTCAGATTGAATTATTTTGGATACATTTACTATACTATAAATTGTCATATATGTCAACCAGAAGCTTTTAGCAACAGGTGTGTAATAGCAAAGTTTACATTTAGTTTCATTTATTTTGACTTTCAAAAACACACATTTGAACTATTTCTTTGAAGTAATCAATCGGAGTGAATTCGCTCTATTAACAAGCTTAAAATGTTTCTCATTTTCATAGAAACCAATTAATCACCCTTCTGGTTATGTTCAAAACAACAGGTTTGCAGTTTCTTGATGACCATTGCACTATACTGATGATTGTCGTCATATTTTGGTAAAAATATACATTCATTCCTGTGGAAAGAGAAGCATTTTGTGTATTTTTTTAAATAATGGCCTGAAATAAACCCTAAATGACCCTTTGACCACAAATAGATAAACACCTCAAATGAACTGTTCGCGACTTGCAAAAACCCATCGATGTCTAATTGGAGTCGAATCCGTTTGCCTTTTTTCAAACAAGTCTACAAAATCTACGGAACATTGTTCTTAAAATTGCCGAAAAAAATGACCCTCAAATTACATTTGACTCCAAATTTCTGAACACACCAACAATAATTATGACCAACTTTGGAAACAAATCCTCATCTGTGATAGGAGAAGCATTTTGCGTATTTTCAACCAATGACCCAAAATGACCCATAAATGACTTTTGACCTCAATTTCCTGGACTCTCCACATGGCTTACTACCCAAGGATAATCGTGTCAATCGTTCATCAAAATCAATGAAACATGATACGGCAAGAAGCATTTTGTACGTTGTGGACATATACATGTATAGATAAATATATAGACGTCAGTCGATCAAATAAGTTTTGCTGCTATGAGCTAAAATAAGTTTTCCATAAGATATTGCAGACATGCATACAGCCTGGTTGGACTTGAAAATAGATTATATTTTGTGCCAACCAGGCCAAATACATTTAGGAAAACTACATATGAAGTAATGAGAGCATTTGTGCAAGGCCATAAACGATTTTCAAAATACTCTGCAAATTTTCTCCGCCCTACACATACAAATTAAAATCAAAACGTGACAAATAAAATGAAACATACATAAGAATAACATGCTGTCCTTCAAATGTTTTTGAAGCCTCATGCCCATTCTTCATCACCGTAATAGAGAAAAAACTAAATGTTGTACGACTAAAATTATTAAAACCAGAAAAGAGATAATGAACTTCTCTTTTTACACTGATATTCGATGAAATTATTTTGCTAAACAAGTACTAAATATCTAATGTGAAAAGTGCGGAATGTACCCACGCATATACCATATATATGGTTACCATAGTTGTGTGAACACTTATACCGTAGTGGCATTGAAAACCTCTGTACCATAGAGATGAATAATCCCTGTAAATATCTTTAATTTGTGACGTTTGTTTTAAAGTTTTCAATTCTTTAATTAGATTTCCTCTGAAATTCTTTCAACTGTGTATTATCAGTCAGATGTGTGTTTTTAGTGAAACAGAGTATATATCAATGTGAATTTCTTTTATCTTTCTCTACATGATGGAAATATATATATTTCTCTTTGCAGCCAGCCCATAGAGAGTAGTACACATTGTAAACTTATGTATTTTGTATAAAGACTCATTTTAATAGGATATTCCTCGTGAATTGTATCAACGTTGTAATATCGGTCAACCCAAGAATGAGGTACAATATACATTATATCGTCAGTTAAACAAAGTCTAAATTAATGTCAGTCTCTTCCTTTATTTACATGATGAAAACATATTCGCTTTATCCTTAATCAAAGGAAAAATACACACATATGTCCGATGTACATAGTAAAAGAACTGCTGACACAATTTGACAAAAAATATACTTTAAAAACGAATGTACGCATCGAGGGCTGTCTTGGCAATTCTTCAGTTTCTTCCTTTTCTTCTAATCGATGTACGTCTTCATGAAATTTGTGTGAAATTTCTTGAACCTCTCCATGACCTCTTTGATCTTGTTAACAGGTGGAAGGATAGTCATTCTGTAAGTGAATATGAAATGGACAAGAAATATTGATGTAAATCAGAGAATATCACTGCAATGACATATCAAAGCAACAAGTAACATATTGTAATGAAACTATTACAATGTAAACAAACACCTATCATTTCTATCAAATTTTAAACTATTTTTATAGTTTATTGATGTCATAACTTTATTTATTCATATTTCACATTGAATATCAAAAGTTTCTGAACAGGACTGCAGTGGTCTGTAAAAGGGAACAGGCCCTTTAGAAAAAGAGAAGCCATCTTGTCTTTGAAGATCCCCGACTAATTCGTAAACAAAGTGTACATTTTAACTGCTATTAAATAGCCATAGCCATTCAAGACAGCAATAGGAATATGTTTTTATGGGTATGCTGTCAGAAAGGTATTCTGCCGATTTTGTATGAAATAGACGGTCAAACCCATATGAGAAGACAAAGGGAACAATCGCTTTATGAGCAGATCGGTCCACAACCTTTTAGGACCCGACCATGCCCACACCCTTCATAATCGATGCTTAGAATACATCAAAGCTATAGCTTGGACTATGAACTTGACGTTATACTGTATTTAGCATAGTCTTCTTGTGTAGTTGACGAGTAGCTAAAGCTATACTTAATACAATATAGTAATGAAATGTCTGACATTTTTACTCTGTTATACACAAGAACAAACAAGATCGTCGTTTTACGATGGGCCATCATCATGCAGTGATTCGAAATATGTTGAACACACGACTGATTAGCATCATCGTCATCATTGTCGGAGAGCGAGATCCGCCCATTGCCGTTCTCAAGCAATCAGTAAAATGTACAGTTAGAGATATATGCCAGGCACAGATATCTCATAATTCCTAGATGAAGCATTGCTGTTATTGAGATGTACCATTACAAATAAGATGGTTAGAGACTGTCATGACCATTTCACTTTTGTGGTGAATTTTTACAGGAATAAAAAACGTTTTACTGTATATCAAACATATTATACTATTACTGTAATGACTATTAAGGATCGACTTAG
Organism: Paelopatides confundens; assembly: GCA_011317855.2. Taxonomy (NCBI): domain Eukaryota; kingdom Metazoa; phylum Echinodermata; class Holothuroidea; order Aspidochirotida; family Synallactidae; genus Paelopatides; species Paelopatides confundens. The sequence goes on from WXZC020000492.1 coordinate 5,072, forward strand.
AATTTATTTGACATTTTCATCAGTAATCATTCAAGATATGATTCAAATAAATGATAAATTAATGAAATATTTTGAATGAAGGAGGGTGATATTGGACAGTTATTGTGCAATATTGTCTGAATGAAATGTCTGCGAGACAAAAACAGTTTTTACACAACATTATTATATTTTTAGAGGCATCGGGTGTATGTCTATATGTACTTCGTCATATCAATGTACATTTAGTAAACTCATCTCGCAGAGTTCCTATAGCACAAAAGGTGAAAATGAGGGAAGAGTTTCAGCTTGTGGATAATATGGGCATCCTCCATAAAGTAGATGAACCAACAAAATTTGCTATATAACTATCCAAGAAGAAGATTTTTAAAAAATCTCAAACCAATAAATGAAATAACATGTCAGTTAAAGAATGCCAAATATTTCAGTGTATTACAGGTGACAAGTGTCTTTTGGCAAATACAGATCGATGAAAAGAGAAGCAAATTCTGTACATTTGCAACACCTTTCGATCGGTATAGGTTTTGCTTCTGAAGTTTTCCACGAACAAGTCAGTCAAATCTTTGAAGGATTAGATGATGTGTACCCATTCTAATGTGGGACACTTCAGAAAAAGAACACGAGTATCGCTTAAAACAAAATCCTTCCAACTTTTATAGAGTCGCAAATCTCAAACCCCGAAAGTGTCAAATCGGTATTTAGTGAAATTAATTATTTTGACACATTCTGTAAAAAATATGGAGTCAATTAGTGGTATCAAAGTGCCCTAAATGTTTTATATCAATTTAGAAAATAAAACAACAACCAGTTGCTTTAAAGTAATGTACCTTGGTAAAGATTACACCCACCTGAAATGGAAAGTTCCATCCCTTTGTCCAAATCCACTGCCAGGTACAATACACACATCTGACTCCTCCAGAAATTGAGTTGCATAAAATGCATCTGGTGCCATATTTATTTTCTGCACGAAAAGTTAATGAACATTTAATTTAATTGATAAATAAGTCAAACTATTTTTTTAATTATGACAGTAAATTATGCAATCGCTAAAGGAATTAATCTACAAGAAACCAATATCACCATATGTCTGAAGATTATATTTAAGCATCACCAAATGTATACCAACAATTTATACCTACAAGGAGGTATATATTTTTAATATCATCAAGTAATATATTAAACCCATATTCACCACACATCATTGCACCTAAGAAACCATCAATGAATGTGTTGTTTTCTTCATGAATATACTTGATGAAATCCCTTCCCTGCCGCTTTCCGGGTTGTACACCAGTTCCATTCGATGTAACCCGGAAAGCGGCAGGGAAGGGATTTCATGCGAAATTCTATTATTATTGTGTCTATTGTTACATCTCTCTCCAGTATTCTTCCGACCCGTCTTGTTTACACATACTTTATCGTTAAATATGCTGTAATCGCTACATATCTGAAATAAATTAGGAATCCAATATTTACCTTGGCAGCCTCTATAGCCTTCTTTGGAAGATATATTTGAGGGAATGAGTACATGGCACCCATTACTGTATTACACGTCACTCCCTCCACATATTTAAAGCCATCTGCTACCAGTTTAGCCTTCTCTGCCAAAGTACTTAAAACATATCTCTTTTCCTAGAAAGGATAAAAACAGCACTATGTTGCTTGACAAAGCACAAACGCCTCATTAAATGATAGTGTTTTGTCTCTTGAGAGGCTTACAAAACAGTCGACATGAAAGGCAAGTGATCACTATTTACATAAAATATCCACTACATTTCATGAACTTCTTTTATCTTCCTTGATGCATAGCTAAATATATATAGAAAGAACTGATTGTGTCTTCTGCATCTTTAAGTGAAAATTACTTGTTTCTAATACATCATATATACTTCGTCATGCATTGTGCCCCATTGAGACAGCTGTTCGTATCAGGACCAATGTAGAAGTGAATTTGGTTCAAATTAGTTACACCATATATATTACGTGAGTAAATAGTACATTCACCCATATCCCACATTATGTGATACAGGGTCCGTGCTATGGACCCCTATCGAAGGGATGTGTTTAGTAAACTATGTAGCCTACTACATATAATAACAATGTAGTACATTCATGGGTTGCCCACCAATATTTTGAGTGGGGGTGGGGTAGACATCATATATGATTCCCCCAATAATTACCAAATCCTATTACTTGAATCCCCGCTAAAAGTTAATCTGGCATAGTGCGTCTAATATTGTCGCAAGTACAGAATTATAATAATCACCTTCGTACATTCAGTCTTTTCCTTTCCAGTCTTTCCCAGTGTTATGATCTACGTTACAATAAGTCTGGGAGCAAGTGACAGATGATTTCACCCTATTTTGCCTAGAATGTTTGACCCTTTAAGTTTACGTTGGCCAGCTACGTAATTCACAAAACATATGCTGCTCCGCGGAAGCTGAGTCTGAATCCCAGCCCCTGAAAAGTCCCCTGCCCCGGCCGGCTGAATTGACCCCATCTAACCCATGGACCAAACTTTGACAAAGTAAACTAGCACGACAGTACATAATAACAACAACTTACAAAATATCAGACTGGATGAGGCGTTGTCAGACCTCTCACCATGTGATGACGCCATGATTTTTGAGTGGGGGTGTGGAGGGGGGGGGGGGGGGGGGTGGCAACAATCTGACAGGACGTCACATCATTTGATCTGACGAGTCCGAGCGGGGTATTTGTTAGCTTCTAGCACATGTTGGTGTTTTTCAAGGTGACATCCCAATAATTTGTCAAAAAACAAACAAAAGATAAGCTTTCTATCTGACAGACGAGTACGACGATCGGAGGCCGACGGGGAACAGCCTGTCAGACGGAGGGGTGCCTTTTAAGTATGTAAGTCCATTTGTGTTTTGGGGGTTATTAAGGGTTCCAATAATTTTATATAAAAAGTAAAAAAAATAAGAATATTTTTCCATTTCTCGGTCCGACGAAAACGACAATCGGCGACAGACAGGGGATGGGTGCACATCCTGTCGACGGGGTGGGGCAGGTTTTCATTGTCGCACAGTCGGTTGAATGTCCCCATATAATACATGGCCCAAACACAAGTAGGCGGTACACTATATAACGTCACGGTTGTCAGTTATCAGAGATCATTTGTAAATTAGAAAAAACAAACACTTCCTGAAATACGGAGATTAAGGACTCATTCTGTACTTATGATTACAACATCATGAGAGAAAAGAAGTCTTGAAAGGTAATTTTGATTTGAACAATAATTAAAGTTATAAATAAGCTATAATAAGGGCCGAATATATGCCTGTATAATGGCGATCAATGAAACGCCGATTCAAGACCAAACTAGACTGGTTTCTCCTTAATGCTTACTTAACAAGTAGTTCAGGGGTAGCCGTTTATAGTGCTTCTATGAGTGCATTTAGCAACAAAATGGCAGGAATTTCTCGCTCATTTCCCATAGTGCGATAACAGTAAATTTTGATTTAACAAGAAAATTCCATCTGTGGGCAATTGTTGATTCTTTTTCGTAATAATTTCGAAAGAAGCGGGTCTTCTGCTATTAATTCCAATATTTGTTAGTGATGCCGTCTTTTTCAGTATTGGGTTTGGATTTGAGGTGTATAGTATTAGTTTACAAAACTAACGGTGGCTCTTTAGTCATAACTATATATCAGAGAGATATTTAAAAACGCCTTCAAAGGCTAAAATAAATCTCATTTGGCGGTTTCTTTACTTTAACTATATGGAAGGATATATTGTTCTAGTAAATCTGTGTTTTTACAGCACAGTTTGGCGTATCTTAAAGTTGACAATATGTAGCTCAGTAGTGAGTGGTACGTCATTTCATCATGTCTGCAGTGGTCATATTGGTTGAACTGTGATGCCATAATATCACAGTGGTTGGTATGTAATTTCATCACGTAACACTGGGTGATGTATGATTATATCATAGCATACAATCTTCAAAAAGCTAGTTACTTTCCTTTTATTATCTTTGTTATTACTTTCTCCTTTTAAAGGTCATACATTTGGAATATTTGCACAACTCTCAATGCACTCCAAAATCATGGCTTTACAAAAGTTAAAATATATTGTAAGATAATCTTCCATTTTGGATACATGAAACACACATACCTTTTCATCTCAATTTGCGATGATGATGTTAATAACTCTGCTGTTTTAATTAAGTTAATATCTTTCTCACAAAGCATGCTATCGGGATATGGTTTTTACCTAATGATCCATACGTTGACAGCATTATTTTAAATAAACTTTTGCCACCGGAATAAAAATTCCTTGATGCAGACAAACTATCTCAAGAAGATATTTGCATACACCATCAAATACACTTGAACTGAAACTACGGTTGAGAACGTTTTGTACTTTTCAAAACAAATAATATCACTTAGCCTAGATCTATCATACGTTTAAACATGTGCCTTACCTACTTTGCATATCGTAGCAGTGGAATTGTTCATTAACTGTTAATTACTAGCTAATTGTACATTGCACTAGTTATTTAAATAAATCTGTTGGGTATAGCTGAATGTGGTTATAGTTTTATAATAACCAGCTACACTAAAAGTATGAACATATTTGTCTCACCTTCATGAATATATCATAAGATGGTTCACCGTTTGGTGGAGGATTGACCACAACATCCATCGCAGCCTGTTACAAATCAAGAAACAAAATAAACAACAATTTATATTTGCTTATTAAAGGGCCATTAGGAGATTGATTATAATCACTTACGGACGGATAAGAATTATAACATTTCAGTAATATTATAATCTTTCAGCAAGTTGACAGGTATAGTTTCGAACACCATAATTTCACAATGATGTACATTCCTCTACATGTTAATTGGGTCCCTAACAAAGCAAAAGAGGCAGTGAAAAATAAAACAATAACAATTAATGAGTCCACAGAATTGTTTACAATAATTGCCGTTGTATTAAAAATATTGCTCAATATTGCTAAATCAATCAAGCATGCGCCATTTCATTTTTTGACCTGTGCAATGTGATTCCTGGCTATTATTGAATATTGAACACACATATCTCTGATTCCTTACTATTATTGATCAACATGACATGAAGTGTTTCATTTAACACATATGTATCTGATTCCTTGATATTATTGATCAACATGGCATGAAGTGTTTGATTATCACAAGGATGGCACGCCGTGTGTACATTGAACACACAAGTCTACGATTCCTTGTTACTATTGATCAACAGGGTATACAATGCGTACATTTAACAGACTTGTTGATCAGCAGGAAATGCCTTCTGTACATTGGACAGACATGTCTCCGATTCCTTGTTACTATTGATCAACAGGGTATGCAATGCGTACATTGAACATACATGTCTCTGAGTACTTGTTGATCAGCAGGACATGCCTTCTGTACATTGAACAGAAATGTCTATGATTCCACACTATTATTGAACAATATGGCAAGCAGTGTTTGAACATTGAATACACATGTCTTCTACTATTGACAACCATCTAATATGGGCTGTTTGGGTACCTGTGCTTGTATCCTAGGTATATGTGGTATTATTCTAGTCAAATGACTCCTGTAGGAGTTGGCATTATATTGTCAATGTCATTGCGTACTGTTGGGGGAGTGTTTCATGATATCGTTTTTAAACTGACCTCGGTTCCTGGGCTTTTTTGTTCAGAAAGCCAGTATCTGATTTTTTTCATACTGTAATGCAGACCCGGCAAATTGTGGGTTTCAGTGCATATTTTCTGAGCCTACTATAATAAAAAACAGTGTACATTAAATCTATATTTATTTGTATATCTCTCTGAAGTAAATGGGTGCCTCAGCAAATCCTTCTTTTTATCAGACCTCGATTCTCAACACGAGGTCCATTAACAATCATTGGGGTGGCGTATAGGCTAAGCGGGTCTGTCAAAATTGTGGTTCGTAAAATACAATGTGTTCCGTGAATAAAAGAACAATATATATCGTTAGTGTATTCTTTTTCTGAGATTCTCATCTTTTTTCCCGTGTTATTATAATGTACTTATACTTATAATCTAATGAGAGGAATTTGTACAGTTCAAGTTACCATTAGTTTGATTGAACTTAAAATGAGAACATTGTACTAAATTAATATATTAAAGTAGTCCGATATTTCCATTTCTTGGGTAAAGAAAAATACAATTTCCTGACCTCAGCCCCAATCAAATACAATCATCGCTAGCTCCTTCCACACGAATGAACGGATATGGACGGTTGCTCAGAAATATGTATTGAGTAGGAGGTTATTCGGGGTGTTCGTGAATTTGAGGTAAATTAAATTTTGGCTCATTGTACGTTCAAAATATGTGAAATGCTTCTCACATAGGTTATCTGAAGACACATGCGTGTCAACTGTCATTTGAGGTCAAATGTTGTTATTTGTAATTTTGGGTAACTGTTAAAAGATACACAAATAAATTGATATCCATCAAAATACGCTCAAAAAGTTTGTTGTGCTGTGGGCTATTCTGGTGTTGAAGGAATTTGATGCCAAAGTTGACTTAAATGTAATTTTGCCCAATTGTACGTTCGAAAACACGCCAAATGCATCTTTCTCAACTGCAAACACATTCCAAAGTTACTCTTAGTATTTTTCTCAACTACACATTTCAAAATGAAGAAACATAAGTTATGACGTCACGTAAAAGAGTGTACTACGACCAATACAATATGGTATTGACATCCACGATATCAACAATGATCTGGGTCTTTATTTGGTAATCTGTGTTTTTTAGTACCTAAATATGAGGTTTTTTATTTTGGCAGATTGGCAACACTCAGTCATGTTGTACTAGAGTT
>WXZC020000493.1:0-11895 GCA_011317855.2 Paelopatides confundens
TGGATGTACTGTACTAAGTGTGTAACTCGTCAAAGCGATGTCCCTTCTACACATCCGTAGATCCCCCTTATTCACTTCCGTCCATCAGTACATGTTTAGATAAAACGAATTAATCCTGTAGATCTTTATCTATACTTCTGTCTGTACTGGTTTAGATAAATTAGCTTACAACCTATAATTTATCAACACAATTCACTTGCAACTGAGCTGATCAAGAGTTACAAAAAACCAACTTTTTAAGTTTGAGAAAGGAGACTGGTTTTAGCACATCGAGAGAGAGAGGTACGTATTTATTTCAGGTTTAGGCTTACCACAGGTTACGGGGGTATGAGGGGATGGGGTGGGATGTAAGCAGTTCCAAGACTGTATTTAATTGTCTAATTGAACCCTTCTCTACATGTGTAAATACTATGGAGGCTTATAACTTACAGGACTGTACTTCTGACATTTTAATGTAAATTTTAGTATGCTAAATTTTGGAGGCAATGCAAAAAGATTAGTCTTATCAAGGCAGAAGACACAGTGAACCCATTGAACACAGAGAAGCATATCCGGGATAAAATCCAAAATCAGCGCAAACATCTTCGTTTTATGTATGTGTCTGACCATTGGAAATTCTTATAAACTTAAACTATATATAAAGGAATACTGCATTTTTGTCGTTATATATTATAATATGATGTTAAATGTTTCACCATTTAGTTCCAAATGGGTGTGGAGGGGTGGAATGGGACACGGGGTTGAAACCATTGCTGACCCAACTTCTTATACTGAATAAATACGTTACGTCCAATTCTTTGGGGACATTGGGGTTAATAATGTAGTCAGTTTAGCAACGGTGCATATAGTTTTACTAGTTTGCCAATTTTCTACCAATGGGTGATTTTTCTTTAAAAAAAAGTACGTTTTATGTTACTTTGTGAACAATAGGACCAATTAGGCAGGGGATACATCCTGAAAGTATATGTTATTAATATGACTCAAATGTTACCTACATGGCGCTAACTTTAAAGGCAAATCATTTCTTGTGATTAAAATATACTAAAGAAAAAGAAAAATAAGTCACGTATATAGGCGATCACCTCTGTATTTGACCTGAGAGTATGTTCCGATCTAAAGAGACAGTAGTATTCTTTTTAACCAAAAACCATCATCCCTTCGCATAACTGACATTAATATGTTTATTTTGATAGAATATTAATTATTACTTATATAAGTGTTATATATACGGTACCAATTATTATCAATTATATATATTTTATGCAACCAATTTTTTTATTTTATATGTATGAGGTAACTAACTTTTATACAACCAATTATTAATTACTGGTTCTTATTACTAACACAACACGATAGTTCCATTCGTTAGCTATTAGATCTGTCCCCATGTCAATCCAATACTCATATGGGGAACCCCCATCTATACGCAGTGGTAGATACCAAGCTGTAATTATCTTTTGTTTTGATTGTGTTTTGGTGTGTTTTCATTGTTTTTGGTTTTATTTGGACAAATTGTACAGCATCGATAGTGATATAAACGCAGTAGTCTATAACCAGCTGGCAGACTTTGTAACTTGATACAATATCTTATCACCGATTTACATACAAATCAGTGTACAATCTGCCTTCTTGGAACCGCAAATATTGAAGGAAATAAAAGGCTTCTTACTTTTTGCAAAAAGCCCGTACAAAATTTTTTTTTTTTTTTGGCTTTAAAACTTACACAATTTTCAAGTTTTTCACCAACAAAGGTTAATATATAATTAATACATACAATCAGTTCTGATACTAGTTGGAAGTTATATGTCAGCAGCCATAACGCGATCAGTCCTTTTGGCTTCTCATGGGGTTTTGACCGTCGTTTTCATACAAAATCGGCGGAACATTTTTCTGACAGCAGACTCATACAAATCTCACTCACAGCGTGCTATGTAAACAAGAGCGTGAAACTATCGTAAAATGTGACCTTAACCACTGTGAAAACACGGGTTCCTATTGTTATTCTGAAGCATTGTGACATTTTAATAGCAGTCAGAAAGTACAGTTTACGTTGTAAATATGTAACTGTTTGTTTTACGAACCAGTGTTGGCGTTCTTCGAAGATAAAATAGCTTCTGTTTTTATAAAGGGCCTGTCCAAATAATTAAGAACTTCGTGATTTTAAAATGTCTTGAACATTTCAAATATATTTGATCCAGTGGCGTGTACAGGAGCGACGCAACAGACGCCACACCCCATTCGCATTATTTTTAATTGGTTAATTTGATTTATACCCAAAGAAAAGACCAATTTTAGAACATAAATATTGAGTTCTCAAAAGATGCAAATGACATTTTGCATCTAAGTCCCATGAACACAAGTTTCTCAAATGGGAGGGGACACTGCCTCCCTTTAGACCTGGGGTCTGCAACCTTTCCCCCCATGACTGAATAAAGGTTACCAGGCACCCATCCATGACCCGAAGAACTAGCCCCCTAAAAACATAGTCACTAATACTAATTTGTTAAGCACAATTATATTATAGTGATTTCAATGCACAATATACAGTTGTGTACAAGAGTGTATAAGGAGCGCATTTTTTTGGGATATCCGTCCTGCGGAAGGTGTCTAAGTGGATAGTGGGATTGCCCTCCCAATTGAGAATTTTTTTCCCCTTTTAAAGTACTTTTTTTCTACAATTTTTCGTTTTTCAGAAAAATAACTCAATACATTTTCGGAAAATTGAAAATATGATGAGTGGGAGGAGGGTGTGCCTGTCGGCTTTGGGAAATGTTTGTTCATGAAATGATGATTAAATGCAAAATGGTGCTATCATTTGCATCTTTTGAAGTAGCCTATATTTATTTTTTACAATGTTTCTACAGTTTTTGAGAAGGTTTTTGAAAAATTTCTAATGAGGTAGCAGAAGGGGTGGGGGTGTTGTGCATGTCTCATGAAAGGGGGCCTTATGTGAAATGGTGCTAATATTTGCATGAAGTACATATATTTTCTGTAATGTTTCATTTTTAATGACTAACTTGATACACTTTGGGGGAAGTTACAAATATGATTGTACACGCCACTGCAATAAATGAACTTTAGGGTGTTTTGAGCTCCGCAACGTGCTAAAAAGTCACGCGCTGAGAAATATTACAACATGTGCGTTATAGTGTTTGTTTGATGTCTGTTTTGAATAACTTGGAGAACGAAATAATTGACATTGGTTTTTTATCTGGCGTATCTCTGAAACGATCGGGTGACCTATCAAAAATCCTTCACGACCGAAACGTTGGGTCGCGACCCATAGGTTCCCGACCGTCGCTTTAGACCTCTCTCACAGGATGAACATATGTACTCCCTATAAAGTAATCCTGTACACACGACTGTGATCAGTTAGTGAATTACCTTATTGATTGAATAGTGCTGCGTAAAACATCAATATTATGCTTTTAAGTGCCAGGACAATGTCAGCAACCTAATGTAAATATGTAAGTAATGCTCTTAAACATTGTTGAATGTATTAAAAAGTCCACGATTTCTGTTCATACATGTTGCTACTGAATGAATTAATATTAATGAGTGTCATTTGCATAATGACAAATTCCGGTGAACGTTTTTAAGCCTCGTGTTTGTATTTCAATAAAGTAACATTTGTAGCAAAATTACTCCAACAATTGTGACACTTAAGTACCACCAGTGGTGGCGACATCGTGGAAGGGGGGAGGAGGAGGCTGTCCCGACTAGTATTCGTTGGACCAAAAATAGGAAAAAAAGCTCTTTCTCTGTTGTACCAGACTTACCCTCCTTCATCGGTGAGACTCCACCCGTCGGTCATCGGTCTGGGACTTCAACTCGGGATGTCCTGAACTCGTTGTCTCGGACTCGAGCTCCCGGGACTCGGACACGGACTCGGACCCGAATTGACTGGACTCGAGTACAGCCCTGTATATTTGGTAGTATTGAATTGAAGGTCACTATTGTTTTTGGCGGATGTCAAAGGTCATTTGAGGTAAAATATTGAAAACATTGTAAACATGGTATCTCAACAAGGGCAAAATGGACGAATATTATATTTGCCATATAGAGGTCCCACGTTAGAAGGTTCCTATTGTTTTTGGTGGTGGTCAACAGAGGTCAGTTTTAAAATCTTGTAAATATGATAACTCCAAGAATATAATCTATAGGTGCATATTATTCTGTACAATACATATTATATTGTTTTGGTCAATATCAAATCAAAATAGGTCCAACTGTCTAAACCAGAGGTCTGGAACTTATTTTTGTGGGCGACATTTTTTTGTCTGATAGTCGCGAACAGATACCATACATTAATAACATTATCGATAAATGAAAGCGGATTTTGAGTTTATTAACTTTCATTTGGGTTTTACGGAGGAACTTCTACTTTAAATTGCATTTAAAAACAGAAAGACTCATTGTTTTGTAAATGAAATCTCTTTTAATAGTAAAAATACAACAATACCACAACATTCTACTGTTTAACTAAACGACACAACTGCAGAATACCCCGAATACAGGAATACAGCCGACGGAACCACGTTCCGATAATGCATTGGATTATTTTTCAGTTGAACTTATACATTTGGTAATATATTTAGTTCAATGGTTAGCCGTTCTCAATATGTACTCCCTGCTCACGACGTAGCCAATTTTTAAGAAGGGTCACTTTCGAGTTGCGGAGTATCGTGCAAAAAAGTATATTAGGTCGTGAGGTTCCGATCCAATATCACTTAAAAAATTGAACAAAGATTTGTCAAATCTGAAGCATACAATGTATGGTAATATCTTTGTCGGATCCACCGGGGGGGGGGGGGGGTTGGTGACGTGGGTGAAAATCCACCCCCAAAAAACAGGGAGGGGTGTCGTGGGTGAAAATGTACCCCCAAAATGATGGTTACATATAGCTTTCAGCAGGTGTTTTCTACACCGATTGTTTTACCACAATATAAAAAACATTCACTACATTAATGATATGCCTGTTATCGGAATTTTATTCACTTTCTGTGCACCCTCAACATTCTCAATACATATATTTTCCACTAGTTGCTTCTTGCAAGATATTTTTAGGAAATGCGGGCACAAAAACGAGGTTAAACCTAGTCTCAAGACGTTAGTAATTTTGTATTCCTATCTGATATTTGAAATTCATGGCGCTCTCCTAATATGTATAATGTTTCTGAGCAGAGGTCCAATACTAACAATCTCTAGGAACCGAGGGCGCACTTCAAAAGAAATAGGAGAAGATGTAAGATAGTCTGAACAAGACTAGGTTAAACCAACTAGGAAGCGCTGGCTCCAAGGGAGAAACCCCATTGTACCCCAACCAATTTATAACACCCAGTATTTACCATTGGTTGATTATGGGATTATTAAGGGGGATCAAAGTAGGAAAACCAAACGTTTTTTCATATTTTTCTTTCTTTAAAAAGGTGAATTCTTACTTGTATTACATTTTGTAATCTCCCGAAATTTTACATATTAATATAGAACCGATTTTTAAAAAGAAGATGAGTTCCCATCCCTTATATGCATCCTCTAGGCATGTACATACAAATGCAGGTGAGGGGGGGGGGGGTACCCCGCCTGGAAATGAGAGAAAACACTTTCTGGTTTAATGTTTGGCATAGTTTTTCATGTTATTTGGCATCATTTTGTAGATAAGAAAAATAGGGATTTCAAGATCATCTAAAGGGGAGAGGTTCCCCTCCAACTGCAATGTCAGTTAACTTTATTTCGACCCCTCTCCACCCGACGCCAAATTTATATAAACATGCTTAATTATTATTATAGCAGATAACATTGTTTTCCAAATTGCATGTACCTCCATGTTGGTAAAATGACCATACATTACTGAGCAATTAAGTTTTCAATGTAACATAATATTTATAGTATATAGTATAGCCTATATGGTTCCATTTTGTTCATTATACTCTCGTATATTAACCCTTTTAATCCCACATGGAAGGAAACTTATCATTACAATTACAATACACCGAACCATTAATGAAATGTGTAATGCAACATAGGACATATAGATCGAGTATGGCATCATTGTGCTAATATATATGTCACTATTTGTATGTACCTTTTTCTTTCACCCCTCCCCCTCTAATCCATCACAGGACACAATTGGCGTATACATGTGTACAGTGGTCGCAAAAAATTGTAATTAAAAGTAACAGAATATAAATGAGATTCAAATGCTAGCACCATTTTGCATCTAATACCCCTTACATGAACAAAACTTTCTCAAAGAGGAGGGGATTCCATACTCCCCTTACATCCATCTCTTTACATCCCTCCCCTTACATCCCTCCCCTACCACGGACATTTATTAGCATTTGCAGTCCCCTTATCAACAAATCACTAACACAATTTCAATTTAATTAACATTGTCCCATCCATGTTAATATATAAACGTCCTGTTGGTGAGATGCCCATATACGATATATAATTTTTGTTAACGCAACATACAAAAGAATCTTTTAGCAACGATGGGGGGGGGGGGGTGAGAAGCACTTATAGCACCATAATAATCTCATAACCCCGCAACGGACATAGATCCGTTTTCCCTACTTTCGGAGAGCAATTATATCCCTGGCTCCTTGCGGAAAAACGTGAACCTCCAAACAAAAATCATGTATCCGCCCAGGGTATGTATAGGTCTAAGTAACTATTGAAGTTGCTATAGATTTAGTAATGGTCAACTATCATTTGAAAATGTTTTGTCCCAAAGTTAACTTATATGGACAAACAATTACTAAGCATGTTAGCATATCGTTTACAAACGTATATCTGTTTCTGTTTTGGCACAAACTATTACTTTTATATTGGTACAATGATCAATATAACAGTGTAAGCATCAAGTTACATATTCTTATCATATAAAGGCGACACAATATGGCATTCCGAAATACTTAAAAATGAAATGAAAATTATCTTGTACATACCCCAATCCCCACCGCTCCCATCCCTATCGTCCCGTTATTCGACCAACACAGCGGCTCAAATAATCATCACAGTGTACATTTTTATCTCATTTCAGGTTCTATACCGATATTACAATGAAGACGCCCACTATTTGTGAGATCTTGGCTATACTATTGACCCTGTTTGGGAGCGTTCATTCCCAGTTACCTTGCCCAAAACGGTGTTCCTGTTATCCTGATCCTGCATCCAACTTGGGGGTAATTGACTGCAGTAACCTCGGTTTGGAATCCATACCGAAGCTGTCTTATCCAAAAGGTGGCAATATTGGAAAGATTGACATGTCACACAACCTGTTGACGTCTTTGGATTTCGAAGTAGTTTACACGTATATCAGAGGTCTCCAGGTTGACGAACTTGACTTTAGTTCGAACTTAATATCTGCCGTCACTGGGACAGTTGATTACACCGCAGGAACAGATTATGTTACCCTAAATCTGGCAAACAATGCATTTACCACTTTCCCCCAAAACGTTATTCCAGTTAAACACTCTCGCAACAAACTGGTTCTTGACTTCTCGAATAACCGGTTAACCGAACTACCTCGACATATGTTTGCTGGGGGTAGCGATAAAATATTGTATGGGTTTCAGTTCTTAGCGAAGAATAACAGGATTAGTCAAATAGATGACGAGGCCTTCCAAGGAGTGAAGATCGTAGATACAATTCTAGATTTAAGATCCAACCTCCTGACTACTCTCTCATCGACCTTCAAAACACCAGCTGGGGTGAGTGAATTTCGATTCTCTGGTAACCCCTGGAATTGTGACTGTAATCTTCGATGGATTATCGATCCACTTCGATATTTTGTCAACTACACATCGGTTGACCCTCCTGCTTGCGATACACCAGCTGCACTTGAGAGTACACCTATCTTTAGTCTTACGCCAAATGAATTTGCCTGTCTCCCATCCCAAGAGGGTTCACTTCTGAAAGAGATTGATAACCAAGATAGCTTTACTTTGAGTTGCCCAGCTACAGCCGATCCACCTAACCCTGATATCACATGGACTGTATTGATACCCAATCCTAGTGGTGGTCCTCCTTTTGGGATAGTTTTTACCTCCGATGAGGTCACTTTCGAGAGTGTTAACATCAACCCCAAGGCGGCTTTCACATGCACAGCCAGTAACAACGCTGGTAGTGTGGTCTTTGACCTAGATGTTCGAGTCAATGGTGAGTCAGGTATTATTAACCCAGGAAGCGGGTGAACTGACAACCCTGGTGAATTTGTAATGGGATTTTAAGCCTTATATCGCATAATTAGTGGCAATTTATCCACAAGTAGGTAATAGCCTACTTTTTTACTGATATCTACAAATTTGTTTTCATGTATTTATATCATGTATTATACTCACGCTGTTGCCTTTTAGGTTAGTGCGTTATTACATTAAGAAAAACAGCTGCTTATCATGATGGCAATTTAATTGCCTCCATATAGATGCACTTGACCAGAAACTATACTGATAATTTGTTGAATTAATGTCGTGTGAAAATCTTGTGGAAAACATTATTTTCATTTCAAAAACTAAAATCAACACCTATATTTTAGGCCAACCACAACCATAACATAGAATGTACATACAGCATGAACTACTTTGCATATAATAATTCAGGCTGACGTTGTTATTGTCATTGAGACCAATTATCATATAAATTAAACCTCTTTGGAATACAAAACGTTGTTCATAAGTTGAGTCTGATAGGAAGAGGAATAATTGTAATGTATTTTCACTAATGACACGCAACTAACTACTTAAACATATGTAGTCAAATTAATGCGATAAATTAAAAATATAGTTTCTGTCCAAGTATATTTGATGACGAGAGAAGGTACATTTTATACACAATCAGCTGCTTTAATCACAACATGACAACTGTAAATTGGTAGCCCCCTCACCTCCGGTCCTACTCTTTTCATTAGATTAGGATTTGAGAGGTTGAAAATCCATCCTTTTTATGTAATTACTTACTGTTTGAAAATAGTTACCAATCTAAAATGGATTTACATTTTACAACTTACCGGATACATTTCTTCTGGGATACAGATATAAGTTGATTTTAACGTATCAAATCAACTGGCTGCCATTTTTAACTGGATTAAGGAGGGAAATTGCGTCGTGCCATAAATTGATCCCTTTCTTTAATTTATATAAAAATGTGCGTACATTTTCTGAATCACTGCGTTAAAACCCATATCCGGCCTGATAGCATGCTTTGCCGTGAAAATGTGATGTTTTTTTTTAATTTGGTGATTTTTTTGTTATGAATGTATCTTGCAGCAACGGACTGTTTGACGTCACCATGGCAATTGAATATGCCTTTGTGATTCTTTATAATATACTTGAAATAATTTACCTCCAGAAAAAGTTTTTATTCTTGCAAAAAAAAAAATCAAATTACAGTTGTACAAACATTCCAAATGATGTATCATATTTCAGCGAAATCTAGAAACAGCATTATAAAAGAAAAATAAAACATTTGAAGAACTGTTGTCATGATGACGTCCACCCAACCAACCGAGGGATTAGCCGGTAGAAATAACCATATATAGAGTTAGAAACAGCATATTGAGATGGGTTTTTAACTAGCAGTGTGAATATATTTGTCTTCCCAATAAGTTTCACATTTTCTGCCACCGGATTAGCCCTTTAAGACACATGCATCTATTATGACGTCAGATAAATATACGTAAAATTTCATTCGAATGTAATATTGAAAAGTTTAATTTATAGTACATGACTAAAACAATAATATTCAAGTTTACGATGAGTAACATGTCGAAGAAGGTTGGTGTTATGACGTTACTTTTTTTCTGAACGAATTATGCTGCGTACGAATCTAGAATTAATGTATGTACGATACATTAGAATGGTTGACTTATGAACTACACAAAATACTTTACATCACCCTCTCTCTCAGTAAATATATTGAACATTTCAACCTTACCTTATACTATGTGAATACGAACTTTTGTGGTAATGTTATGTAAAACCCCAACCATACGATACGTAACTTTATTTTGATCAGTTTCTTTAAAGTTAATTCACCAGACCCTCTTTGTTTCATTGGTGATTGGGTACACTTCATCGAGTATACATAACTAGAATATATGTGATGGTGATGGGTGACCTATCTAATTAAATCGGACTGCATATGGCAATTCAAATCTACTTTGTGTCTGTCGTCTTTTCTCCCGGGCTTTGCTAAGTGCATTTTATACATTCTCATTGTGTACGATTATTATTTAAATCACGAGAAATCATTATCTGGTCACTGAAAGTAAAGTCATCTTTCATTTCGCAGAAAATGATTTTATTTGAAAACTGTATCGCTTTTTGTTTATTAGAAATTACAATACCATATATTTCCCAGATAACAAACGAAAATGGCAGATAGATGGTCCTTTACCTCAATGTGTGATTATAATATAAATTAAGAAAATTATACCCTCACGCTACACGAAAGCTGATTGCCTCTCGAGTCGTTATCCATAGTCAGAATCTGTTTTGCAAGCCGTGACTTAAAACAAAAATATAGGCTATGTGCTTTTAACCGACTTTGTCAGAATAATGAGAAATATCTCAATATACTTGGACGAGTGTGAAACACAGAATATGTACACAACTTCATTATGAGAAGGCAATAGAGAGGATACAAAGCAGACGAGAGAACAAAATGTATAAGAAAGTTTGAGAAAATAAAAGAGCATGGTAAACTTGGCGTTTGACCCCCCTGTATACACCCACATATGATACATGAGAAAATAAACTGGTTCCGAAAAGGGTGCTATGAATCAGTCGTATTTGTTGACGCGACAACTTAGTGAGCAAGTAAAACAGTACAAAAAACATTGACAAAAACTACGACCTAAAGGTGAGTAGTTGACAAAGATAGAGTTTCTGTAAAAATAATGCCAAAAGAAGGTCACTTCCAGAGACACGCACCCACAAGGATATGTAAATTGTAGAAAGAGAGAAGTGGTATACAAAAAATATAAGTGTAAAGGATGCGGAGAGAAAGAAGGAAATCATATATGAGAAATATGCAAGAGCATAGAATACATACACAATGAGCATAAAACAAACTGTCTGCCTGTCTGGCGACACAATAAGGAGAAACACAATGGTGACGACAACAGGAATAAAGGTTAAAATAGTTTAGTTTTTCGAAACTGCAACTATTTCCTTTTACGTCCTATCCGCACTCAACTAACATTAGGAACTCCCAAGACCGTGGCGGGCCAAGCCAATCCTAGAAGCTTAATTTACAAGATCTGTGAACAACCTCACTTTGCAAACTTGTTCTGTTAGAGAGTTGTTGAAAAGCATAAAAAGAAGCAAACAAGATGAAGTGTCAGGTTTCTGGAAAAGTGCGTACCCTTGGAGGGCGGTCTCTATTTTGAAAACTTGCTCCTCTGTAAATCTACTGTTCAAACATTGGAACATCGAAATTAGACTTGACAGTTATATTCTCTCCATGGATGTCTACTAACTGGTGTAAAACAAAATAAGATTTTGACCTAGATATGCAAATTAGGGAGGGTCAAATGTTAAAGCATATTTTTATATGACAAAATATAGACTACAATATACAAATGTTACTCCTTTCAAACCATTAAACCCAGAGACTTGAAACTTTGCAAAATACTTAAAAGGTCTTGTAAGAAAGTGAATGTGGGAATTTAGTCATGAACAACTTTGCGTTGCCATAGCAATATTAAAAAAGAACAATAAAAACATCATCTTAAATTTGCAATAACTTTGGAATCGTTTATATGTCTGACAAACAGCTCTCATTAAATCGTTGCCACTGTTGAAACCCAGTGCTATAACGAGTCACCTTGAACTCGAGTCCGAGTCGAGTCAAGTCATTTATATTTCAGTTCGAGTCAAGTCGAGTCGAGTC
>WXZC020000494.1:0-11893 GCA_011317855.2 Paelopatides confundens
TGTTTTCAGTTTTTAATAGCAGTGTTGGTATGTGTTAAGTTATAAGCGAATTTATATATAAAAGATAACACAAATGCCGGTCTTCGGGAAGATAGCTCCTGTAATCCACCAAGGTTCCTTGGGCGGACCCCTTGACCCCACGTCGAGCAGCTTGGCGCAAGCGCTCGCTATAGGGTGCCGACGGTGCCATTTTCCAGGCATGTGCTCATCCCCCACATCCAATTCGCTGCGCGGTCCTGAATGTGGATGACTTTTACAAATGTGGTGGGGTTATACGTTACACAAATATTTAAGCCCAGCACTTACTGAATGACACGTGACGTCACTGCAGTCGCCAGTTCAGCCAACATAATCCTGATATAGATGTCGTACTGTTCCCTGAATACGTATATATTAATGCAAATGTATGTATGTGAAGAGTAATTCTTGATATGCACTTGAGCATTAATGTCACAACAGATAATTACAATGTCAAACATCAATACTTTGGCTTTGGATACCACAACATACATGAATACTTTGCCTATAGGGATAGCACAGATTCACAGAAGATGTACCAAGACCTACTTTACATACGAAATGGAGCTGTTGTTATTGTCACTAACTGTTGGGCTAATTATCATGCAGCTATAGGTGCACCCTTCTGGGTTAGAAGCAAAACAATGAACTAGTAATAAGTTCAGTAAATCTGGTGGGGTGGATGTGGAGTACGGATATGTATCTTTCAACCGCAACTAGCTACTTTAGCTCTACTTTTTTAATTAAAGGCCAACCAGGAATAGGCCTGAGCTCAGCAACAAATTATTCAAAAATGTGATCATGTGACCGTGACGATTTATTCCCCCCGCTTCAACTGAAATTGAAAGATTAAAAACCGCTAACAGTGGCAGATCTGCAACTTAAATTCACCCATGATAATACACATGTACACGCATGATCTTTACAAACAGGCACAGAAGCAGAAATAATAAACGCTGGAACTAATAAGTGCATATACTCTGTATACTTACGGCAATCAATTTCATGTTAGCGGGTCCGTGGACCCCACACCATACCGTTTCGCGCTGTTTTCAGTTTTAATAGAAACTGTGATATGCTAAATTATGGCCAAATTAATACACATCAAATATGGCTAAGTCTGGAAGGCTCAATGGGGATTCACCCCCACGCCTGGAACGCTATGACGACACGTTAAATTATAGAATCCCCTATGTCTGTATCTCACCAAGGGCCCTTTAGCAGGCACATGGAACCCATGCCAAGCAGCTCCGCGTAAGCGGTATATTTTGTTCTGTTTTTAATTTTTAATAGCAATATTTGAATGTTAAATTATAACCGAATTTAGATATAAACGTTATCCAAAATTGCTGGTCTTCGGGGAGATATTCCCCCTGGGCCCGCCAAGGTTCATTGAGCGGGCGTCTAGGCACCACAGCGAGCAGCTTCACACAAGCCCTTGCTATGGCACCCACGGTACCATTTTTCCAAACCTGTGATCACCCCACCCCACCCACTTGAAAATTCACTCTACGGAACCTGAATATTGATGGATTTTAAAATGGGGTAGGCGTGATCGGTTATACAAATCTTTAAACCCAGCATTGGCCGAATAATACGTGACGTCATTGCAGTCACCATTAAAAAAACAGAATCCCGATCTAGATATCGTACTGTTCGTGGTATATGTAAATATTAATGCAGATGTGTGTATGTGGACAGTACTTCATGGTATGCACTTGAGCATAACTTATATTTTAGTTATACGCATTAATGTCACAACATATAATTATAATCTAAATTACCTATCAGAACAATCATCAATACCTTGGCTTGTGATACAACAACAAACATCAATAACACAGCAGATGGGCCTAGACTAACCTACATTATATCCGAACTGTGGATATGTTATTGTCATTAACTGTTGGTGCTAATTGTCATGAAGCTTTCTGAGTGAGAATAAAACCTAGGAGCATTGCACTTTCAGTAAATCTGGTGGGCGGATGTCGAGTACGGATGTATCTTTGAACCGCATATATAGCTACTTTAACTATACTTTGTTGTTATTAAAAGCCAATCAGGAACAGGCCTGACCTCGGCAACAAAATATTGTAAAATAATCCCATTTAAGACTGTGATTTCTGCTCCTATTTCAACTAAGGCCAGCTAACCGAGTGGCAAGGCTGAAACTTAAATTCACTTGTGATAAAACAAGAGTACAACTTTTAAAAATTTACGGCACCCGTTGTCTTACTTAATCACTATCAGTTCCAATCTCCTTACATCGGGTCTGTGACTATGTGATCATGACGATGGTATACTAAGTTTAGCATCACATTTCCGCCAGGGAAAAGAACAGATAATAAACATCTTAGCCAAAAGGCCGAGAGACGGATCTAATAAACGCTTTAACTAATAACTCAAAACTAGTACAGACTCTGTACATACGGCAATTATTTTCGTCCGAAAGATCTTCGCAAAGTACATCGTAGTTACACATTTCTTCAGCAGCTATTAACTTTCCATCGCAATTGACTGAATACATGAAGACATGAAATGTGGAATCGGTTGAAGAAAGATGCAATTAGGCCTAACCTTTAGGCATATAATACTTAACAACTGTCACAAACACCTAACCTAGTTTACATAAAATAATCAGACATTTGTTGTCATTGTCTTCAAGTGATTCGGTTAATTGTCAGCTAAAACGTAGCATTCGAACATAACATTGCACTACTAACGTGAGTGATTGTCGTGTTACACTGGCCCATTAGGCCTAATGAAACCCAAACAGCAGTTTAAATGCACATTTCACTTATCAATGTAGACAAACGACGAATTCATTAAACCTATTGGAATCGCCAATTTAACATTTCGAACATTAATGACGCGTTTTCAACGTATTAACAATATAAGGAAACCATCAATGGTTGATGCCATTTTGTTTGAAAATCGCTGAACGCCTAGGGTGAGGGTGGAATTAGAGGGAGAAGGGGATGTAAAATATGGAAGGGGATGAAGAAGAGGAAGGGGAGGAACATTGGGGCATGTATAGATAGGGGAAAGGAGATGGAGAGTCTGTTAAAGGTGAGCGAGGGTGGTGAAAGGTGGGGAGGGTGCGTGAATGGTGGGGAATGAGATGGGGTTTGAGCGAGGGGAATGTTAGGGTGACGTGGTCCAAAGCAAATTCCCCTCTTTTTCCCGCCCCATATTTCTGATGCAATCCATATCACAGCATTTAAATTGAACAGCGAACTGCTATGCCATATCAATATTTATTATTTACACATGGATGATGATCAGTAGCTACAATTACCGCTTGAAAACGGCGATATAATATCCAATCACCGCTGCTGAATGCTACAGAAAGAGCGGGGTCAGTAAAGACGTACGTGACTTTACTGCTGAATGAATATATACGAACTGTTTGTTACAGTCACATAATGGAACCTGTATTATGTTTATAACAAGATTATATGATTATATGGTAGAGAAGTGTGAGGGATAGTGGGTTTAAGGAGGGACCGGAACAAGAGAATAAAGGAGTAGAATATGGGAGAATGAAACGGGAAGTGGAGAAGGGGAGGGAGAAAATGTGGGAAGTAGAGGGAGAGAGTGGTCAGGGGATTGATAGTGAGTGTAAGCTAAGGGGGAGTCGGGTAAAGGTAATGAAGGGTGGTGAAAGATGAAAGAGGGTGTGTGAAGGGTATACATAGTTATACTAAGCTTCTTCCTAGTAATTCTACAAGTCCTAGTAGTAGCCTGTTTCAGCCTCGTAGAACTCCATCGGTGTGGGCCCTCTCCATATTTTGGTTCAAAATATTTACGGGAGTGGGTCCCACACGTAGTTCCCCGCGTGCCACTCGTGCTCTAGAGCGGCACCCTGCGGGTCTTCCCTAGGCTTTGCAGCCGCGCTAGGGCTGAGCATTCGGCTTGCTCTAGCGCGAGCAAGGCGTTGAGAGAGAGATTCCACCCCATCGGGGTTCTCATGGGGGAGGGCAGTCTGACTCTGCGGCGGATAGTTATAGTTATAGTTGTAGTTATTTTACGACGCTAAGATGCCACATATGTGGGAAAGCCGGAGTGGATTGTAACTTACACTTCACGTCGGGTGGCATTTTACATCCAGACACCCTACTGGCCCCACTCTGATACTTTAACGCTGAGCACCCAGCAGTGGGTCACTTTTTAAAGTCTTGGCAATGACTCGGCCAGGATATCGGCTGCGCATGAAAGGACCCAACTCGAGGACATGGGCCTAGGGCGAGTGGGAGGTGATAAGAACAGAGCAACCAGCGGTTTTTGAAGGGGTGTCTGCATAGCTCGTAAAACCCGAAGGTGGCTTTCCGCACCTTCAGGCCCTGACGGTTCTCGATGAATCTCGAGACCAACCGACTCAGGTGCCGCCCTCGTGCTAAAGCGGGAGGCTCAGAGTTCGATCTGTAAAGCGTGGGGACACAGCACCTCCATGTGACGGACCCAACGCGGGTCCGTGCGCTAAACAAGTTGCTCTCGCAGGCTGGTGTAAGAGCACAGCCCCCTAATGGGGGCAGCGGGGAGCATGGCGACCATACCCGGGTCAGGTCCCTCGAGGACCAACCATGCTTGTCTCAACCGCTCGGCGGCCTTCCCGTAGCGAGCTGGGATGTACATACAATGTCCCCCCACTGGGGACCGAGGAGAACGGGGCAACCCGCGATCTTCCAGTCCACTATCGGAAGCTCCTGAGGCGGGCTCAGAGGGAGGGATCCCGTTCGCGGGTTCCCTAGAATAAGACCTTTCTTGGTTTGGCAGGCTAGTGGCCTTGTTATAGCCAACCATCACAGAGAAAGTCAGGAAGCAAGTAGCGGATATGCTTCCTTCCCCGCATACCCGCTCATCTTCTACCCCCGCGAGACGCGGACGAACCCGCACTGGGGAAGGAAGGGCATTGCCATTTTCCCCAGAGCCTAGATCAGAGAGAGGCACTAGAGATATCCATGCTCCTCCAGAAAAGCCCGGTAAGCAGGATGTCGCGGGCTCGGGTGGAGGGATCCCGTTCGCAGGTTCCTTGGCAGACCCTTTTTAGGTTGGCAGGCTCGGGCCTCGTTACAACCAGCCTTCGTAGAGGAAGTCAGGAAGCAAGCAGCGGCTTTGCGTCCTTCTCCGTTTGCCTAAGTGGTACACCCGCCCCGTTACGGCGGACAATGGGGAGCATGGCGACCTCCCCGGAGCAAGCACGCACCTACTGAGTTCCCCGCCAGGGGCCGCGGGGAGCGTGACAACCCCCTATATGACTGGTCTTCCGCCCTGCCATCGGAAGCGTCCGAGGCGGGTTTGGAAAATGTGATCCCGTTCGCTTGTGCCCCGGCTTAAAGTCTTCCTTTGTTTAGCAGGCTAGTGGCCTCGTTGCAGCCAACCGGTACGAGGGCAGTCAGAAAGCAGGCATCAGTTATATTTCCTTCCCCGCAGGCCAAAAGTGTCTTCACCCACCCCGCTCCCCATGCCGAGGAACTGCGGATTACACTGTTCCGCTCGCCAACGTTCTCAGAGGAGACTTGCAGTTAGGTTAGAACGGAGTAGGGCCTGACTTCGGACTGTTTAGGGACTCGCAAAGAGTACAGTGGGATTCTGGTCGTCAACACCCTCTTTGCGCGTGGTCCTTTGGCTACGATGGCCCTCTAGAAGGTCAAGGCGCGATGGGACGTTGTCCTTGTCGTATTCGCCAAGCCAACCCCCGAAACCAGTCGCTGCCTCTCATCTTCATCGGTCGGTTTGCCTAGTTATAAGAAGAGGCTAAGCGGTACCAGGAGGAGACCCTGGCCTTCTTCGGTCCGACATCGGAATCGGCCCCTGCCTCCAGGCTCGACAGACCCATCGGGCTCATGGGTGTCATCCTTCTACTAAGCACGGCCCGGGCAAGTTAGCTGTATGCTGTGGGACAGCTCCGCCAGGCGAACGCAGAGAGCCCGGAGCAGAGGGAGGCCTCTAGACTTGAGCTTTCCTGCTTCTCCTTTTGGGTGTGGTGAAAAGGGCAGGCCTGGACGAGGTCCTGATGTTCCGGCCTACCTTCTTCCTGCCCCCACACAGGGAAGGAAAAGGAGGGATTCCGAGAGATCCGCCCTTGGGTAGCCTTTAGCCTTCCGCATGAATACTTCTGGTCATCCCTAGCGGAGGGGATGGAGACGACAGGCGGTCAGCGATACCTCGGCCTCAGCTATGGGAGGGAGGCCACTTGTTCACATTCCTCCTTTTTCGGCCTCCCACAGACCCGTGGGTGTAACTCTGGTAGTAGGAGCTGTCAAGGCGGAACTATGAGAGCAATGAGTGATGCTGTTCGCCTACGTAAAAGCCAGTCGCAGGCAAGAACGCACCCTCTGCCATTATCTGGGCTGGGTGATCAACTGGGGAAGTCACAGCTCTTGCCCACATAGGCGCTGGTCTTCTTGGGCACACGACTAGTTTTCTCACGAGGGGCCTTCTCACCTTCTGAGGAGCGCTTCGCCACATTTGTCTCGAACGTCACGCCCTCCAGTCCCGGTCCCCGTTCCAACACGCAGTGACTGGGTTCCGGGACTAGTTGCGAACCTAGTCGACGTCGCCCGCCTTGCCATTTGCGCTTGCGCCCCTCCAGTTTCATCTGCTGGCGCACTTCCGGTCCTACACCGGGGTCTCTTCTGTTCTCGTCCCAGGAACCGAGACCCTCCAACCGCACCTGTAGTGATGGTGTTCGGCGGCCAGCCTCTGCAAAGGTGTCGCGTTTACAGTCCTGATGGACCAACTCTCTGTTACCACCAACGGTTCCTTCTCCACTGGGCGCGCTTTCTGCAAAGTCGCACCCTCTCAGGAAAGTGGTCTCAGCAGAAGAGAAGCCAGCGCGCAAACGTGTTGGAGATGGAGACAGTGGAGAGGGGCGTCCAGCTCTGACGGACGTAGCGCAGGACAAGTTTCTGACAGTTTTCTCCGCAGTAGTCTACATCAACCGAGTCTGTCACGTGGCGTGGTCTCCCTGTTATGGTGCTGACTGCACGACTTCCTCTTCAGGGCGTCCCACATTACTGGTAAGGACAACACGCTGGCAAGCGCGTCGTCAGGGGCCGTATCAATCAAGGAGAGTGGGAGCTGACGCCTAGCTGGACGAGGTGGCTGTTCCAACCTCTACGTGCCAATAGTAGACATGTTCGGCATCGCGAGCAGGGCCAGGTTGCCAACCTTCTGCTCCCGGACCTTCCATCCCCAAGCTTGGCCGACGGACGCGGTGTCCTTTTCATGGCCTGGACACTTGTGCGTCCCCATCGTTCAGGGGGTTTCACAGGGTGCTACTCAAGGTCAGAGCATTGAGGATGCGCATCCTCTTAGTGTCCCACTCTGGCCGCGCCAGCTATGGTTCCCTCGTCTCCATCTCACAGGTTGTTCCCGGACTGCCCATACCTAGTCTCCCCATGGTTATGAGGCCAGGTGCTGCTCCTCCATGGCGCAGAGCCTTCTTCACCCTATGTGGAAGCTGTCATGTGTTCCCTCCGAACACACGGACTTCCTGCAGACACTGCCGCCTGGCGGCCGCGTCGATGAGACTTTTCTCCTTCCGAGCTCTGGTACGTTTCCCAGTTACCATGATTCGGTCAGTGGTGCGCAGAAGACGTAGCTACTCACAGTAGTGAGTTTCTAGCCAAGGTCTCCTCCTTCCCATCCTATGCATCAATGATTCCCTGATGGATCTTACCTAGGCGACAGCGCCTTGGCGCACATGGTTAGGGCCGTGTCCTTTAGCAGCCCGGTTCACGGACACTTCTGGTCCATGAACGCATTTCTTCTGGAGACGCTCGCGCGTCCCCCATCGAAGATATGGCGCGGCCCCCTTGCCGGACTTGGCTCACAAGATTATATCTTGTAGCGGCGGCTTCAACCAAACGTAGGGCTGCCTTGAAGTCCTTCGATGAAGCCGGGCCACGGGTTTCAAGCCACATGGAGTCAGGCTGGTTCCGGATCCAAAGTTCCTGCCCAAAAAGCCAAACCTCGACTCCATCCCGGGGTTCTCGTCCCCGAGCGTATGGGCTTTCCCCCTCCATCGTCGAACACAGATTATGGTGCCACGTCCGAGCTATTATGTGGTACCTACACATGGTGAGACCCATGGTGAGACTTCGTCCTCTCTTGAATCCCCTACACGGCGGCCTCAGAGGTTACCGTTTTTCGATGGCTGTCCGAAAGTGTTCTCGTCGCATGCCCAGTGTAGGCCACATGCACACGTGGCCCGAGTGCATTCGGTCTCTTAGGCTCATTTCGCAGGCGTGCCCATTCTCGTTTTTTGAAAGCGGCAGCCTGGAGGACACTTTCGTCGCCGGCTCCCTTTCGGACTCTCTCGCTGCCCTGGCGCGCCATTTCCAGCGGTCGGGCCGCATTCCAGAGTAGGTATATATAGGCGATGTAAATTCCCCAAAACTTACTGCTTTGGGTATTTACGAGCCTTTATACTTACCCTGAGCAACATTTCCGCCACCCATCCCGCCGTAGCGGGTACGCCCACAGAGACTTACCTTAACAGAGGAGACCTACGCCAGAGAGTCCTCTTCTAGCCAGGACATGGGTTTCTAGGAGTAATCGCTGCTGCACTCTCGACTCCTTTTCGGACTATGACTCTGAGCATGTGCGGCCGCATGGGCGGCCCAATCTGCACATATTAAGGCTAAAGGGGTATCTCAAGTAGAATTGAGATTAGATGAATCAATGCTTCTAGATGTTGTCCTGGGTAAGTATAGAGGCTCGCAAATACCCAAAACCGGTAACTTTTGGGGAATATTCCATATGGCGGGATAAACTGTACTAGTGCAGGATAATATACATTAGTAGCCTACAGTCCGTGATATTCTCCATTTTTGGAGATTTTCGGAGAACAATTATTATTCATGAGAAGGCTATCTTTAAATTTACCCACAAGTCATCATCATAAGACCATAAGACTTATAAAATAAACAGTTCTTCTCACCCTTTGCAAAAATGTATCCTTCTATAGGATCTTTCGAAATCTGAGTATTCATATTGATAGTTGTCTTGACTACACATTTTCCGGGCAATGATTGGTCGTCCATCGTGTCAATTTTGTGAAAATCGCGAAAAGAGATAGGGACCCCCTGGTAGCATTTGTGGTGTATAATAAGAATATCCGTTCTGATAACTGAGTGTTGTGTGTTGCGAGCAATCTTCATACAGTACGTACGCGTATAGGCCTGTTCATGATACGAGTCAATAACAAACTGACCGCTAACCTGACTACTTTACTAATTTTATTACTCGATGATTTTTGAACAAATTGCTATATTTATCATTATACTTAATAACTGCAAGACTGATTTCATTAAAATACCATTTAGTCACACACGTAGGTTGACCTACTGTAAATTGTGTAAGAAGTCTATGTTACGTTTAATCTATGTATGACTATATATGCCTACAATACTACCATATGTCTACTAGCCACTAGCTAAGACAATCGTTGTACGGTGATGTGAGTGCCACTTGGTCAGACTGTACCGTAACTTGCTGTAACTAGGTATGGTTATTAACTGCCACTACTATGTACATGTATAGGCCTATGTGGTTTACGTATTAAGACAATGTTAATGTTATTGTACAGTGTGATCGACGATGCATGTTTTCGCGTGGGCGTTTGAGCCATAAAGTAGTCGAACGACTGGTTCACGTCTAACAATAGTCTGAGTTGTACACATTCACTATTTGAAGTTGGCTAATTTGCATACACTTTCTCCTTTTCGGAGATTTTTTTATACTCCGTAAACGGAAAATCTCCCGGACTGTACTGGTGATAAAATACATGATATTAACTTTTTTACTTCATGCAAAGTATTTCATTTCCGAAAGCAAAATGAACAACAAAAATCCAAATGCCCCTAATTTGTATCATGAATTTCCGTGTGCTCTAGCAGTGGAATGTTCTATATTGCAAAAGCAAATTAATGAAACTTTTAAAAGAATAAATTAATGAAACTTTTTAAAAGAATTGTTCATATAATTTTAAAGTTGATTGTTTCAAGAGTAAATATTATTGTAAATATATCATGTATACAAAAAAGAAAGAAAAATTCAAATAATTGAGATGACACTAAAACAAACCCATTCGGGCCTGCAGTTCGTTCACTTGATACGATCGTGCAAAGGGTATCAACAATGACACATATATTATAACATAAGTCCAATGTTACAACTATTATAACTATTCTAAGACTATACATAGTATTGTTGCATCATGATATCAAGATTTGAGTTGTTGTAAAGAATATATTAGGTGAGTATTCAGGCATGATTCTGAGACCATCACATAACCTAATAATTAATATCATATATTTAACTATCTGATCTCTTGACCTTAGTTAGCTAGCACTCTTTACTATTTGTGAGATTTTATTTTCAGTGGTGAAATGTTTGTCCTTGGTGAATTGGATGCAGAGAATATAAGGGATTATGAAGTTACTGTCATCGTCACTGAGGAATCAATGGTTAGTGTTCATTTTCTATCATATACAATACATATATGAGATAAAATTAATCCTTTTTCGAATAATGTTTGATTCATGTCGCGATATGTTGCAACAAGAGTTTAATCGGCTGGTTGATACAATATATTTTATTTTGCTGCATTATATTTTTGGTTGGGGTTGCTGTATGTGGTTTTCCTTTACATGAAGAATACCTTGGCCTCATCAGAATTAGTCAATGCCCTCAGGACTAGCTTAATCCAAGCTAGATACATCTAAACTACACAGGTGATAACACCACCTCCACTAATTTGTCCCAACATACGTAACCTTCAGCATCAAATACACAAACAAAGCGACAATCTCCCAATTATCCATGTCACTGAAAAAAGAACCGCGTGTAGATTTCGGTAAACTAAAATATATTTACTTTAAATTAAAACATATTTTTATTTCTAATAAAATCCGATAGTTCAGTATCCACAATTAGCCGTCAGAGCTGTGTTATACTAGACTGGTACATGTAATGTGTATAATCTTCAACTGAATCCCTTATACATTACTACATAGTGTGAAGGTATTGCCTGTAATTTAGCTAAGTACATACCACCATGCCTGCGCTAGCAATGTTGTTTGTATATATATAATTGTGTAGTAAAAGTCAGAGAAGTGGGAAGTTGTGTCCAAATTTAATCTCCCGACTTTTGTAGTAAAACTTGAATATCGGACCCGATTTCACCAAGGCTGTGATAATTTGACATGTCCAAAACTGAAAACATCACTATTTTAGTTGACTGTAAAGTTATACTTCCATTGTACAGTAATTTTGTACAACCATGTTTTCTGTATGGACAACCTCAAGAGGAAGTCTAGATTGTATGAAGTTAAGCTGGAGGAAACTGGTGATACACAATCTAGTGTCACGGTTGTCGGTTTAAACAAGAACAATTGTAGACAGGGAATAACCCACATTCTGAATTGCAGAAAATAAGAACATGTTGTTCTTGTGTTTGCACTCTCATTGTGAAATAACAAAAATAATTGGAACAAAAATTGTTTAGACTTGCACAGTGATTAAAAAACAAGTATGACAATTAGGCGGGATGAATCGAATGGCAAGAGAGTGGTTCGTGATCAGTTAAAATTGATTCAAGACCAAACTAGACCGGTTTGTGCAGTGCATGTGCTTTGCACAGCAGCATCAGTAGTACATCTCTGTGAACAATAAATGTGTGGTTTCAGATTTGTATTGGAAAATGGAAACTCCGCCCTTTAATAAGAATGGTTTAATCTGGTAGTAACCCAATCTTTGTTAAATGGTTCTGATAGAACTTTAAGCGACATAGGTGAACTTCACATTTTGCATTTTTTATATTTTTGACCAAGTTCGGTAAGAATTGCTTCCAAATATAGTCTTTAAA
>WXZC020000495.1:0-11893 GCA_011317855.2 Paelopatides confundens
ACTACCATTGATATTATATCGGACCGACAGTGGGCCACCGGCGGGTCTCCGATGGCCATCACTATTACCATTAATTTATATCGGACCGACAGTGGGCCACCGGCGGGTCTCCGGTGACCATCACGACTACCATATCGGACCGACAGGGGCACAGCTTAATTGTCCAACAGGCGTTTTACCTGCCTCGTTGGTACCATACCACTACTGCATGGTCCCATAGCCTTAATTGATCTACTGTGTCCAATTTATACTTAACCCCTTAGGCCTAGCTACTGTATTTCTAGCCTACTAAGGAAAATGAACTATGGTGGGTAGGCCTAGGCTACAATTAGATCATTGTGTTAATAAGTCCTAGTCATTTGGATCTCCTGTTCCTAAGGCTAAAGCTTGATTATATACAATGTACATATTTATGAAGGGGTGGGTGGTGAGGATAATTAATTGCATTATGTCGCCTCCGATACAGAAGCATACATGCATGAGCGAATTTAGACTAGGCCTAAGCTAGACTGTAGCAGACGATATATAAAACAATACAAGCAAATCAGTTCAGTTATAATAGGCTAGGTAAAATTTTGATTACAAACAATTTCGGTAGATTTTGAAAATTCGTATTCATTGTGAGTTTCAGAAATATCAGTTTAGGCCTAGGCTAGCCTATGAAAACGATGTCCCTAACGTCAGACCTAGGCTACAGCAATTCTAGCCTAGATGCCTATACTGTGTGATCGGACGCACTAGGCCTAGGCCTAGGCTAGGTAGATCCAAAGAATTCAGAGGGACAAACCTTGGATTTTGCAGGAAAATTTGCAACGGGAATTGTTCTTTTAAAATTACCGGTGGGACTGTATACCACTGCCGCATTTCTGGTGATTTTTGCAGCCAAATGCAGATCAAGAAATACCATTTTCGGCAATTTTAAAGGAATTTAAATGACGTTCTGTACAGTGTTTGTATATACCGCGGTAAATTCTAGCAGTAGGCCTACCAAGCAAGCCGCGATAGTGCTTCACTTTTCGCTGCATGACGTCATTCTGTCTAGGCCTAGGCCTATCTCTAAATCTGTGGCCTAGACCTACACCATCATATAGGCCTACTCTAGATTTTATTCGATTTTATATTTTGTGCTAAACAGTCGGTCATGGGAAATACTAGGTGTCAGAATCGAACTCACCGGCGTCTGAAGATTTCTGTTGGACGATGTAAAGAGGGCCAAAATATTGTAACATGCCGTCTTCTAATCTTATGGCGTACCACACGACTGGAAACACAACTTCATTCACAGCAAACAAAGAGGAAGTACTATGTAGTTTATCATCTAAAGCAGACGCTATCACATGTGTGCATAGTGCTCAACATTTCCTGAACCGCGCACTCGCACTATGAAATCCGATGACAATTTCTCGAATTATGCCAGCTCGTATATACCATTTGCGCAAGCGCGAGTTACATGCCAGACCTTTTCGATTGGGTTACATTCGGAGATAACATGTTTGCTCACACAGACATGCGCTCTTACTGGGACTTATCGACCAACGAATTTACTAATTTTCTGTCAAAAACATCAGAACGAAACTAATACATATAGGATGCCTGACTAGTAATCATATTCTGTAGATCTCACACTTTGCATATGGATGTCGCTTATGAAGCCCATGTTGTTAAAATGCGAAAACCTAGTAAACAAGAATCCCAAAAGAAGGGAATCTTGAACAGATCTCATACCTGTTAAGTACATTTTCCATATTAAGTATAATTAACCTATTGTTTTGGGTGGAAATCAAATGACATTTGGGTCGCGAAAATTTCAAATATGAAATCTTCTAAACACAATAGGCCTAAATCAAAAAGGGAACATTCAACAAAGCTTCTACTAAATAGATGCCTCATATTGAGAACACGATGTCGATAGGTAAGTTAGATCAGCAGATGTCAAAAGGGACGTTTGTACAGACATGCAAGCTATTGTTAGACGTGGACCAGTCGTTCGATTAATGTATGGCTCAAACGCACATGCGAATACATGCATCGTTGATACTGCACGATAACATTAACAATCTCTAGTCTTATGCGTAAAGCCGTACACCTGCACACAGTTGTGGCAGTTAATAAGCGTACCTACTACTAAGTTACGGTACACTCTGACCAAGTGGCACTCACAAGTCACATCGCAGTACAACGATTGTCTGAGCTTGTGGTTAGAGTAGACCTAGTGTATTATTGCAGGCATGTCATATGCCTATATATATATATATTATACGTAGTCTAGGCTTCCTACACAATTTACCGTAGTTAGTGTTTCTGTATATTTTTATTTTCATTATAGGCTGGGAGTTCGACTCCTGACCGAATCATTTCGAAGATTTTAAAAATAATACCTACTGCCGTCTGACTTGGTGATGAGTGTTAAAGCATCAGGGTAAGGTGTGCTGGAATATCCAGCGGTACTTGAGTCCCCATGGGGCGCAATATGCAATAGTGTCAGTGTCGATTAAAAAATATATATATCATAATGTATCATTACGTTTGTTATATCATCCCTACATGTAATGTATAGGGGATGACATATTGTACTCCTTCATTTTGACCAGAAAACGTGTTTGAACTGCTGCCCACAATACACATTTGTTGTAGCCTACTGTACAAAAGTAGGTGGGTTACATGTGCCATGGGGTAGGTCCCATATGGTAAAACAATAACATGGGATAGACATGTTGTTTTGGGTGTGAGGGTAAACGAAATGTGAACGTGACTTGTGTATGTGACGTTTGCAAAAAAAAGTGTGTCACGAACTGCTAAACAGCAAGACCAATCTGGTGGAAAATATTGCTTCTTTTAAAGAAGAGTCACATATTTAATATATAATGACCTTGTGGATTGTCAAAGATCATTAGCATTCACAAACATTAAAGTTTTTATTTCTAGTGTCCTTAACATTGATGTATTTTCATCATTGGTTTCCTCTCTGATGTATATTCATCATTGGTTTGCTTATATGACAAATATACTTGAACTTGTGAGACACAATGGCTCACAAACCATAGCAATAACAACCTAAAATATGCATTACTGCTGTAATGGCTCATTACTATGCATATCCGGGCTAATCAATATGAATTATTCATGCTATTCAATATGCATTCCTACCCGATAATCAATATGCATTCATTGTGGATAATCAATATTCAATAATATGGATAGTTAATATGCATTAATCCTGTGTGATCATGCATTTATGTTGGATAATCGCACTGTAAAACTGAATAATCAAAAGGCGTTAACTTTATAAGTTCAAAATGCCTGATTGTTAGATATTCAATATTAATTAAATTAATCATGGATGATGAGTATGCAATAATGTTGGATGAACAATATGATAAATATGCATTAAAATATATTAGTACTATTCATTAATGTTGGATAACCAATATGGATAAACAATATGACCAATATGCATTAATTCTGGAAATCCAATATGCATTGATACTATGATCAATATACATTAATGTTGAATAACCAATATATATTACTGATGCATGCTCGGGATGTTTTAATGCTGAACAATCAATATGCATTAATGCTGGATAATCAAGGTAAAATAAACAAATATTGGTACCTGTTGATTTTGCTCTGGTGTCCATTCATTAGCGTTGTTAGACTTGATTGTAACAATCACTGCAGTTTGGTCGGTCATCTCTCCTGTATGTGATTGTTTCTGGAGTCTAAATGTATCATAGCTGTCCAATGTTACATTTTCCATTTCATGTTCACCTTCGAGAATTCCCTTTGGAAAATATATTTGAAACTTTGAGCACATCTACTGAACTTTTACTTTTACAAAGGTAAACTTTCTCCAAATATAAACTGAATGTTGTTTTGATCACATATTAAATCATTCGCTTTTGAATCAAGTCTTGAGTCAAGTATTTCTGAAAAGCTTTTGGAAACATTATGAATTAATGCTGAACTTTTAGAAGATAAATCAGAAAGCCTGTGGGCTTAGTGATTCCTTGCCTTAAAAAACATTCCATAGTTTCTTCATTGATAAAATACATGCAAACATAATTATACATTGATCATTGAAGAAACAGGGCAAGTTTGAAATACCATCTGATAAATGACCCACCACAGGGTTAAAAACCACTACTAGAGCGTCATTTCACCCTACTTAATAATATCAAGAAAACACCAATATTTAAACACCAAGAATGAGATACACCCAAGCTTTACTTAACTTTAAAGAGTTATTTTATGTACAAGTTTTTATATTTTGATCACTCTTGACCTTATATGACCTCTGACGTCTACCATAAAATAACAGCAGTATAAATTTCACCACGGGACACAAAAATACAAATTGTGATATTCGTCCAAACTGTAGTTGTTGAGTTATGGTGTTCACTATCCACGGCATCACACATCACGTTGGACTTATGCTGACCTCAAATAATCTTTGATCTCCACCATAAACAATAGTAACTAAGAACTCATTGACAGGAACTTATTTAAAAGGAATGAGATTCATCCCAGTTGTATTTGGTGAGTTAGCTTGTTTTTTACTTAGACTGATCTCAGTTGACCTTTGACCTCCACCAAGAACAATATAAACCAAGAACTCTTTAAGGGAACTTGCATCCCAAAACTGAGATTCATCCCAATTGTACTTGTTGAGTTAGCTTGTTTACAAAGTTTTCAGTTTATTACCTCTGTTGACCTCACATGACCTTTGACCTCTACCAAAAACAACATCAACCGATAATTAACCGAGGGGCACGTAAATACAACGTATAACATTTCTCCAAGCTGCAGTTGTTGAGTTATCATGGCCATGTATCACACATATATACACACACATACATCACACATGCACACGTGCCATCATGACCGCATGTATTCCTTGTGCCTTCGGCAAAGAATACGAAATGAAGGCAGGTCATGATTATCTTGTTTACATCTGGTTACAACTATTATCTGCAGTATGACTTTTAGATTAAGGCAACTTTATCCTAGTACATTTTCTACCATCGCGAAATGGTAAACTTTGAGGTTGCCGTGTAGGGGCTCCGAGGGAGGACGAAGAGTCCTG
Organism: Paelopatides confundens; assembly: GCA_011317855.2. Lineage (NCBI taxonomy): Eukaryota > Metazoa > Echinodermata > Holothuroidea > Aspidochirotida > Synallactidae > Paelopatides > Paelopatides confundens. Next base: position 5,087 of record WXZC020000495.1, read on the forward strand.
TGGAGGTCCGAAGGGGCCTCACCCTGTATATGTGAGTAAAGTCCGACAAGGAGATGTGCGCCATAGATTCGAGGGGGCGTGAGCATCTCCAGAACTACGTGTATGGACCAGGAAGGGGCCAAGGTATGTGGACCGGTCTGCTAATGGACATGACCTTAACCAGGTGCGGCAGCGCGCTACTGTTGTCTGGGAAAGATCCATATGGGAAGCCTTGATGGATAGCAATGATAGCTGATCAGTAATTCCTGATAGTGCTTACCTTCAGGATGGAAGAGTCCAGGGCTAGATACGCACTACTCGGAGCAGCTTCGTTTTATGCGTACCACTGACTGAATATTGACAATCGTAAGTTCGGAAAGAGGAAGGTTTCCTCGACCCGGCCGCAAGGGAGGCAACGTCTGTCAAGGGAAGCGCATGTTCCGAGGGAACACCGGACAGCCATGTAGAGAGATGAGGACCGGGAACAACATGAGGTAGTCCACTACGAGATGGATAAGCAGGAGAGACCACGGATGACGCGCACAGATACGCATCATCAACGCTCTGGCCTTTAGGAGCACCCTGTGAATCATCCTGGACGGCGGGAACGCGCAAACGTTCAGGTCGTCCCAGGAGATGGACATCGCGTCCATCGCCCAATTCTGCGGATGGAAGGTCCGGGAGCATAATGTTGGAAACCTGGCGTTGCTCGCGGTGGCGAACAGGTATACTATATGAGCAAGAGAAGCTGTAAAGCAGCCACCTCGTCCATCTGGGTACCAGCCCCGACTCTCATTGATTTACACAGCCCCTTGACAACGCGTCCGCCAACGTGTTAACCTTACGAGCAATGTGGGACGCCCTGCTGTGGATGTCGTGTTGCGGCACTACACCAAGAGGGACTACGGGGGACTCTGAGCCCGAGGGGTACGTCGAGCATGAGAGGCAGGGACCGATTCCGATATCAGACCGAAGGAGGCCCGAGTTGCCTTCTGGTGCCGCTTAGCGAGACGTTAAGGACAACATCCCGTCGCGCCTCGACTTAATAGTGGGCCGCCCTGTCCAAATGACCCCGCGATAGAGGGTGTTTGCAACCATATTTCCACTGCACGGGTCTTTAACAGTCCCGATGTCAGCCCCTGCTTCGTTCTAACCTTACTGGAAGTCTCCTCTGAGAACGTTGGGGAGCGGGAGAGTGTTACCCGCAGCTCATCCGGCAAGGGAAGCGGGGCGACTGAAAACTACTTGGGCCTGCATGGAAGGAAACACAGTTGCTGCTTTATTTTTGACTACCCTCTTACTGGTTTGCTGTACCAAGGAGGGATTTATGCTGGTGAACCCGCGACCGGGATCTCATTATCCAAATCCGCCTCAGAGGCTTCCGATGGCAGGACGAATGTGCGTCGTGGGCCCACTGGGGGCATGTACTGCATGTGATTGCCACGCTCACAGGCGGCCCCTAGTGGGGAACTCAGTATGTGCGGTGGATTCACTCCGCGGTGGTCGCCATGCTCCCTGTTTCCCCCGTAGAGATGGGACGGGCGCACCGACTTAGACGAACGGAGAAGGACGAACAGCCGATGCTTGCTTCTTTAGTTCCTCTGTGAAGGTTGGCTGTAACAAGGCCACGAACCTGCCAACATATGGAGGGTCTTGCTCGAGGGAACCTGCGAACGGCATCCCTCCATCCGAGCCCGCGGACATCTTTCTTACCGCGCCGTTGTGGAAGAGCAGGGATATCTTTAGTGCCTCCCTCTGCTCCAGGCATTTTCCTTCCTTCTCCTAGGTGAACTCCAGGGAATACCCGTCGGTTACCGCCCTCTGTAGGGTGTGCACCTCTGAAGTAAGTGTCTGCGTATCGCTGGGGCAGAAGAGGATGGGCGGGTGTGCCATCTTATGCACGCGGAGAAGGAAGCATGGCCGCTTCTTGCTTCCGGACTTACTCAGTGATGGTTGGCTGCATCAAGGCCACCAGTCTGTCAAATCAAGGAGGGTCTTCTTCTATGGAACCCGCGAACTGAATCCCTCCTTCTGAGCACGCCTCGGAAGCTGCCGACGGGAAATCTTATGTGCGTCAGAGCTCGCTACGGTCAGGCCCTCGAGCGGCTGAGACAAGCATGGCTGGTCCTCGAGGGACCTGACCCGGGTATGATATCCATGCTCCCCGCTGCCCCACGTAGGGGGATGTGTAACTACGATGCGGCGCTTCTCGGGATTCCCCGAAGGCAACCGTGGTGTGTGCACACCCGTAATGTACATTTGCGTCGCTCCGGCTCCGCTTGGAGCAGGTTGTGAGCCCACGAGAGCAACTTGTTTGGCGTACGGACGCGCGCTGGGTACACCGCATTGGGGTTATGTCCCCCTACACGTTTTCACCTTAGGCCCATGGTCTCGAGTTGAGTCCTTCCCTGCGCAGCGGATATCGGCTGCAGATTAAGACTCCCCCTTCTTTGGTCCACCAATTGGATGGGATCTCGCTCTTCTGCTGCGCGTCGGCCTGGCTAGCGCTAGAGCATGCAATGTCCAGTTATTTGGGCGACTGCAAACCTAGGCAAGACCCGCAGTGTACCGCTCAAGAGCACGAGCGGCATACGGGGAAATATATGTGGGTCCCACTCCCGTACCTAAAACGATAACGAGTGGTATATGAGGCAGGGCCTAAGGTTAATACAAGCTACAACACCACTACTACTAGGACTTGTAGAATAGAACTAAGAATACTAAGCTAGCCTAAATATGAATATAGGTGCAGCACGAAACAGGGAGACAGAAAAAATAGTATTACTGGAACTGCAAGCTTATTTGGAGAACTGTCTAAATTCTACTAGAAAGTAGCATGAGTGGGAGGCAAACAGAACACGCTAATACACTTAGGGAAAACCCACTAGGTACAGATAATATACTTAAAAACACGGGGGAAACGCCCGAGTCTGCTTTTTCTAACGCAAACCCCGTGTGGAAAAAGTATAATATTCATAGTGTGTAGGCTATGATCCTATGCTACTACGCCCTACAAGTTCGTAAGTGAACAGGCCTATCCAAATTTAGAAACAATGATACTCAAGTTTGGAAGCTCAAAAGAGCCGAAATCCACAGGAATGACGAGACACGCAGTACTACTTATGATTCCGATCAAAAAAGTAAAAATCCGGACTAGCATAGATAATCATTTGCATACCCAATTTTTGGAGGAATCACAATGACCTGATTGCGTATGGGCCGCCGTGTGCAGTCACCACAACTGCATACATTATCGATAATGCTAACATCTCCAAATTAAGCTACATTAGATGGAATCATACCATTTAGATGTTGACCAGGGTAAGTATAGATAGACGATTTAAATTACTGAATTTTCAACGAAATATATGCCCAACTTTTTGGAATTTGCGTGATTGACATATGGAAATGACCCTTTTTATAATATTAGCTAAAATTGTCAATGTAATGTTGATACAAACTTTGTAGTTATTTTCTAAACAGAACCAGACGGTAATAGTCATCTGGCCATCGTTTGGGTCCTTCATCTCCGTGGAGAAAGGAACAACTCTGAAAACCTTGCTGTCTTCAGCACCTGGGATGGACCGGTCCCTTCTGTCATGATGTATACGGTCTACATTATGTAAGAGGTAATAATAATGAAAAGAATATGTAACGTTAGATGACGAAGCCTATACTTTACTATATTGTTTATTCGTAGTTTGCATATGTTATGTAATATATAGGTTAGTTATTTCTTGTTACGTGTACGTACTACATACGCACGTCTTATGATACTTGTTTGATACCGATTCATTATGTTGTTGGCTGGAATACAGTTCACTTCGTTGGAAAACTAGTTTACTTAGTTCCTTCCTATTTTCGACTTTCCGTTACTACACCGGCACGTTATATTGGGGTAACATTAAATTATTGGGATAGTTTACCAGATGATATAACGCAAAATTATAAGAGAGTCAATGAGAAATTGAGGAGTACGTTTGGAAAACGTCTCTATATTTCTGATTTTCAGATAAATATTAGAGCTAGACCACGCATAGCAGGTGAACCGTTAGAGGTCTATGCGGCAGAAATTTCAAAACTAGTTAATGAATCGTTTCCAAATTATGGTGTTATAGCCAAAGAAGGCGAATGCTTCCGGAGATTTACGGTTGGAATTGACCCCTACTTACGGTTAAAAGTTAATGAATTTAGTGCGACGAAGCTTAAAGAGGAAATATAATTTGCTGGCAGAATTGAACGCGCTCAGCATAATAATCAAATATATGCCCCTGTCGCCAAAGCGTGTATCACAGGATTTGGTCAAGAGACACCCATTGAACAAAATAAGATACAAATTAAACAAGAACCTGCAGTTGTCCAATCAGTCCATGGAGACCAAATATTCAAACTACAAAATGCAGTTGATGGACTTGCAGCCAAAGTAGAGGCTACGGAATCTAATTATCAGAAATTGTGGAGAAATCAAAATGATAACCGTGGTAATTCTCCTGGTCGTAGATATTACCGCAGTGACTCCCAATATAGATGGTAACATGAACGAAGGTATAATCAATCTCAGAACAACCGATATAATCGATTCCCTGATATGAGGTATAATCGACCACCTGATATGAGGTATAATCGACCATCTGATAGGAGGTATATTCGATCCCCGGACACGAGATATAGATCACCTTCACCCAGGTGGGATAGAGAACATCGTAGATTACCATCCGCTGTCCCAAGAAGTAGATACGGTAATGACCGACCCAGTAGTGTGTTGCGATATAGTCCACCCCGCGTGGTAATAGTCCACAAAACGATTACTACACGAATAGAAGAGGTCAAGCCTACCACAATGTATGCGACAGGGCGTACTATTCCCCTAGGTCTAGTAGCCCTAAACGTGTTATTTTGAGGAACTTTTAAACTAGGGGAGTTGATAACGAGGGTCATTTGTCAACTCCTAACGTGGAGACGACTCAAATATTCGCAGAAAATATTGAGTCACAAACCGTGAATGACATGGTAGAAGACAAACCATTGCCATATATTCGGGTAATACTAGAAAATACCCAAGTGTATGCATTTATAGATACAGGGTATGATCTTACTATAATTAGCGAGCAACTAAGAAATACAATTCCCTCACTTCATAGACAACCATACCAACCGCCCTATTTGTTAGCGAGAACAGCAACCGGCGATAATGTTGACGCTGTTGGTAGAGTTACGGTTACATTAAATATTGGCTCAAAACATATCATGAATGATTTTCATGTAGCTAGACACATTAATCGTCCATTGTTATTTGACTGGGATTTTCTGTTGCATAATCAAGCAACAATATAGAAATGGTATCATCATTATTGGTGATGAGAAAATTCCACTTCTTAGAAAACAAATTTATGCTCCAATGTGTTGTAATCTGATTGTTACAAATACGTTCACCGTTCCCCCAAAGTCTCATGTTCAAATTAGAGCGAAGTTAGAAACATCACGGTACACTATATTACCGGACTCGTGCGTAGGTGTACTTGAACCTAAGTATTTTGATGAACCAGCTATTTTAGTCCCTCGAACAATTAGTAAAGCTCAATATAGGTACACAAAATCAACCAAAGTCAACCCCACTAAGGCACACATCCAAATTAAGAAAGACTGTTTTCTTGGAAAAGTATATACCTCATATGGATCAAAATATGCCGAATATATTATTTTGTATGATTGTAACAATACAAATGACAAATGTAGTGAGCCTGTAGATAAAGTCCCGAATGTAAATGTGGACTTCGAACACCTAACTGTAGAGCAGCGTGCTGAGGTAAACGACTTACTTTCAGAGTATTCTGATGTATTCCAGGAAGGACAGAATTAGTACAACATTATATTAAAACAGTCCACTCCGATGTAGAGCGCGTACCGCACTTGTCCAAAAATGAAGGTGGGGGTACAGGAACAAATAGATAAACTGCTCAAAGATGATATTATTGAGGATAGTCAGAGCCCTGGTCGGTACTAATTGTATTAATCAAGAAAACAGACAATACATATATATGTTGTGTAGATTACATAAAACTTAATGCAGTTACCACCAAAGATTCGCACCCTCTCCCACGAACTGACGATACTTTAGATGCATTAGCTGGATCACATTATTTTAACACAATTTATTTCACCCATGGTTATTGGCAAACAATGATGAATGAGAATGATAAAGAAAAGACAGCGTTTAATACGGGTTTCGGACTTTATCAGGTCAAGGTAATGTCAATGGGATTGGTTAATGCTCCTACTACGTATCAACGTTTAATGGAAGAGGTATCCATTGGACTAAATGTCTCGTATATTTAGATGACGTCATAAATGTAGGAAAGGATTTTCATCAACATTTTGTAAAGTATTGACACGATTTCGTAAAGTTGGTCTGACGGTTAAGCTATAAAATGTCACTTATTTAAAAGAGAAGTAAAGTATTTGGGTCATATTATTAAACATGTCAGCGTATAGACATATAGAGTAGATAACTAATTGGCCTATTCCCAGGAACCTGACTCAAGTACGAGCATTTCTCGGATTAGTTTCGTATTATCGTAAATTTATTAGAATTTTGCCCAAATTGCATCCCCATTGCACAAGTCAACACGTAAAGATGTGATTTTTTAATAGTCTCCCGATTGTATTTGTATTGTATTTGTAACACTTAAGGAAAAACTCACATCACCCCTCCCCCTCCCCACCCCCCTTTGCAAAAAACTCAGCAAAATGGCCATATATGCAAAAATTAGAGAGTATTGTTTAGTATGTGAGTCAGGTACTTTTCGGAGACAACCAAACCCTGGCCAT
>WXZC020000496.1:0-11875 GCA_011317855.2 Paelopatides confundens
ACCTGCACCTGTTACGAATCTACGAGCTCTTAATGTTCTTGCATCGGGAAACATAAAGCTAAGGTGGGAGGATAATAGTGGCCTTAATAACAGTAAATATCATGTGTGGTACAAATCTGGTAGCACTGACATTACCGAAAACGATATCCAAAACAACGTCGCTACGAGACTGACAAAGTATGGGTCGCCGAGTCTAACAACTCTAATTCCTACAGATGACTCTACCGTAGCAAATAGGAAAATTGTAACGGTACGAAATCTCAATCCTACTACTCAATATCGATTTGCTGTGCGTGTTTTTGGAGACGGCACCAACATTAATTACAGCGATATAGCCACGGTTTCAATAACGACACCTACCTCTCAAGTTATTGATCCTCCTACAAACCTTCAAGCTGTAGCAGGTTCTACTCCTAAGGAGGAAGTAATGCTTACTTGGACGGCTTCTGCTACCGCATCTGTTGGTAATACCGATTACGAAGTGTATTGTAGTAGAAATGGTCCTCTTACCGATACTAGTATCGGTCGTCTTTCACCACTTATTTCAAGTACGAGGGGAGTGCCGAGGTTAAGATCATCTATCAGCGTTATAACGCCTAGTGGTAATACCAACAACAGGTCTGTAGAGGTAATAAAACTTACGGACGGTGTGCCGTATTATTTTGCAGTGCGTGCTTTTGATGAATCTAGTGGTAATAAGATCTATAGTACCGTGATTCCTATTACTGCCTTTACAGCAACCGAGGCGCCTACGGTTGAGAATGATGTTCCGCTCAAAGCAACGGAATTGAAAGTATCTCTGACCAACCCCAGTAGCGGGAAAACCTACAAAATCTACTACAGCCAAAAGAATAATTTCTCAATAACAGACAGTGGGGTTCAGCAAGTAGCTGCTAGCTCATCCGAGATGAGCAATGGCAAGGTGATTGGTGGTCTTCGGCCGAAGACGAAATATCGTTTTAGAGTTGCTTTTTCTAAGAATGGCACGACTTCACCACCGTCTAAGCAGGCGGGTATATATACAGCACCAGAACCTCCTACAAATCTCGTAGCGACGTATCTCTCCCCTTCTAGCGTAACACTGACTTGGGATCCTTCCCCTACTACCGGGATTAATAATTCCTACAACGTGCATTATAAGGCGGGATATAGCTTTATTCTCGAAAGTAACATTGACAGAAGCAATATGTTGATATCAACAGGAAGAAGTATACATCTTGTTGACATGGTAACGCTTGCTAACGGCAAAAAATTTGTAACTGTAGTGGTCCTTTCATCCGAAGGTCAATATGACTTTGCGGTGGTCGCTGAGAAGAATGGCGTCAGAAGCAACATGGCTAAAATAACATCAAGATGGAAAACGCCTGCCCCTGGTACTATTCCCTCTCCCTTACAAATAATCAAATCCTCTGGTGCTAGTAGTCCTGAAGTAGAGGCAAAGATAAGCTGGGTGGATAATGGTAATGTGAAAATTGCAGGGACACCAAACTATGATATTTATTACCGCCAGGGTGCTGCGCCAATTACCGATGCTGATTTTTATAATTCCCCCCCCACCAAACTCGCATACGTAAGTGGCAGAACAACGGGAGTAAGACTAAAGTATGAGGTCAAAAGAATAACCACACCCAGGAGTCGCATTGGTAGTTTGGGTGGTATTACATATCAGGTAGAAGTTACAGTAGCCGGGCTTATTAGTGGCACAGAATATCAGTTTGCGGTGCGTGGTTTCAAAACAGGTGCTAGCTTAAAAATAAAATTCTACACTCTGATGAAGAGTGGCAGTTATACTGCATCCTAGTTCAACCCTTAAAAAGTATACCCTTGAGATGTAGTACAATTGAATTTTGTGTCTTCACTTAATTTTTTATTTGTCTGGATCAGGATTTTACAGGATTGGAGGATTTACAAGATAGTATCTGAATCAGGATTAAAGGATGAGCAGGATAATTGTCTAAATTCAAATTATGGAAAAGATGACAAAAGCCACCGTATATATATGTGGCTATTGTCATTTTAGTGTCTCTATGGTTCCTTGATTAATGAGGGCTTAGATAAGCTCCTTGTAAACTCCTTATGGATATTGTCCTCTTTAGGTCTCTATGGCTCCTTGATTGATGAGGGCTTAGATAAACTCCTTATGGATATTGTCATTTTTAGTGCCTCTATGGCTACTTGTAAACAGCCTTTGTAGATTATTTTTTTAAAGAGTAAGTTTACCACTTAAAGAGAACTAAAAGAAATATTAAAGAAATGAAACTAAAAGTTACATTAAAAACAATATTATTAGTTCAATCTATAGTCGTATTGGGTCAAACTACAAAAGAGGTAGAGAACGGCTTATTTGTAACATTCCCAAACACTCCTGTATCAAGTAAACACACAGGCTACTTCTTACGTTGGAAAATCAACAAATTGCCTTTTTATGACAATCGTTCTACGAAATGCAATTCCAAATTATCCACAATATGTTCAAGCAAAGAAAAAATTCACAGAATATGAAATTAAAAAAATTGAAGATTCATTTTTAGACAATTCTGTAAAGGGGAGATTGGATTATACTGGAAACAAAGGAATCATCTCTGAAATTAAAATTGGAGAATACAGTGGACGAAAAATTGAATATAGTGCAGTAAATCCATCAAATGGCGAAAGGGGAAAGAGGTTTAGTATAACACTGTTAGTGAAAGATAACTTTGTAAGTTTTGAGTGTTGGTATTTAAGGGATAACGCAATTTCTAGGAAAGAAAAAGATGATTTTTTAAACTCAATTTAGAACAAATATTTACAACATTAAATGCTTACTATTTTAGTGCAAAGGTCTCTTACTATGAAAGAGAGGTTGGTCGTTCCTGAGGATTTCACGTTCATTTTGTCTTGATAAAAAAGCACAGAGAACCATAGCCGTCAAGTTGAGGCTCCCGACCTGATAGAAGCATCAGAATAACACAGAAGGAAACACATTCACTGCATGAATCAAGCACTGCGTTACTTTCTTTTTACTAAATTTGTCTATGATGGAATGGAAACAACTATTGTCGCTAGATAAACGCAACGATAAAAAGGAACAGAAACGTGCGGATCAAGATGAAGAGCGGGTAGTATTTGAGGTTGATTACGACAGGATTATCTTTTCTTCAGAGTTTCGTAGCCTACAAGACAAAACGCAGGTCATCCCCTTGTCTCAAAAGGATTTTGTACACACACGCCTCACGCATAGCATAGAAGTTTCTGTTGTGGGACGCTCTCTGGGTCGGGGTGTCGGGAAGGCCATTTTGGGACGACATCCTGCCTTGTCAAAATCAGGATATAAAATCAATGACTTTGGGAGTATCGTCGCGGCGGCATCGTTGGCGCATGATATTGGCAATCCGCCCTTTGGGCACGGCGGTGAAAACGCTATTGGGAGTTATTTTGAGCATGAAAACGGGAAGTATTTGGCGGGTAGATTAGAAGAAAAACAATACCAAGATCTCTGTGATTTTGAAGGTAACGCCAATGGTTTTAAGATATTAACACAGCCCAAAAGTGCTTTGCGATTGACCAATGCAACGCTGGGGGCTTTTATAAAATATCCAAAGGAGTCGCGACCCAAAACACCTTCACATCATATTTGTGATAAGAAATATGGCGTCTTCCAAAGTGAGAAGCAACAGTTTTTGGAGTTGGCGTCACAATTAGGATTGCTGTCACGGGATGATTGTAATATTAGTTTTACGAGACATCCTTTGGCATACCTGGTGGAGTCGGCTGATGATATTTGCTACTTGGTTATTGATCTTGAAGATAGCGTAAATCTTGGTTGGGTGTCTGAGGATGAAGCTAAAGCATTGCTGATGCCTTTCTTGAAAGAAGACAAGTACTTTTCTGACGCTAAATATGATAAATTAGAATCTGTATCGGCGCGTATGGGCTACCTTAGGGCTAGAGTAATAGGCATTCTTATCAACGAAATTGTGGAAGTCTTTTTGGACAATGAACCCGATATTTTAAAAGGAACGCTTTCGGTATCTCTTCTGGAAATGTCAAAATTTAATGGCGAAATAGACAACATAAAATCCCTAAGCGCAGAAAAAATATATAAGTCTGAAGAAGTTGTCGAAAAAGAAATAGCAGGACATAGAATACTCAAGACGCTTTTGGATGTTTTTGTAACGGCTTATGTTCATAAAATAGACGATTGCGATACGCCTTATGACGAGTTGGCATTAATATTACTTCCAAAAGTAGCACCTTCAGATATTTATCTTGGGGTGCTGGATATATGTACTTTTATTGCGGGACTCACGGATGGGAGAGTAGTTGCGCTCCACAATAAAATTACAGGATCATCATTTTGAAGTAGCACCGATTACACAGTAAATAATTTTACTACCTTCGTTTGTACATTTTTCGATAAATATCTAAAATAATTAAAATCCTCAAAGACATATCTGACCTTTTGAAGGCTGAAGCTATCAATCAAGAAACAGCTAACAGAATTCAAGAGTACTATAAAAGTAAAAATAGTTCGTCAACGAATAGGGTTTTTATTATTTTCGGAATATTGGGTGCTGTTTTGATCGGCGCCGGAATTATTCTAATAATGGCTCACAATTGGGATAAACTTCCCCGGATAGGAAAGACTTTCTTTGCTTTTTTGCCACTTGTCGTTGGGCAATTTCTTTGTGGTTATACTTTAATGAAAAAGCATGACAGCACTGCTTGGAGAGAAAACACAACTGCTTTTTTATTTTTTGCAATTGGATTGAGTATTTATCTTGTGAGTCAGATATACCATATCTCTGGAGATTTTGGTACTTTCTTATTAGCTTGGCTTCTTCTTTGTCTGCCTCTGGTATACATAATGAAATCATCTGTTGTTTCGTTATTGTATTTGATTGGAATAACTTGGTATGCATTTGAAGTACGCTTGCTATACGACGCTCCTTCTGGTTTTCATCTATATTGGTTGTTGATTGTCGGAGTTTTGCCTTATTACTATCTCTTGTCCAAAAAAAAACCTGAAAGCAATTTTATGATTTTCCATAATTGGATCATTCCATTGTCTGTTATCATTGCGCTCCCGTTTATTTTCTATCGAATGGATGAATTGTTAACTGTTGCTTACTCTAGTCTTTTTGGGTTGTTTTACCTGATAGGAAATAAAACTTTTTTTACACAGCAAAGCCCGAGAAATAACGGATATAAAATATTAGGATCTCTGGGTACAATTGTCTTGTTAATGTCATTGAGTTTTGATTGGTTTTGGAAAGATTTGAGAAAAAAAGAATTGCAATTCATGATTTCAGCACCAGAATTTTATATTTCTGTAATCCTATCATTATTGGCAATAGGAGTACTGTATTTAGATCAAAAAAATAAACCTCTAAACAATATAAAACCGTTAGCATTCATATTCGTTCTGTTTATTATGACGTTTATTCTTGGAATGTTCTCACCAATAGCTGTAGTGCTTATCAATATTTATGTTTTTATCATTGGCATTATTACAATCAGAGACGGTGCCAAACAGAACCATCTAGGCACGTTAAACTATGGACTATTGATAATTTCAGGATTGATTGTTTTCAGGTTTTTTGACACTGATCTAAGTTTTGTTATCAGAGGGATTTTATTTGTTTTATTTGGTGCAGGATTCTTTGTTATGAATTATTGGAGTCTAAAAAAAAGACGTGTAAATGAACAGTAAAAAATTATTATTCGCATTTATTCTTGTTGCCTTGGCACAAATATTTGTTCCTGCAAAAATGATATGGAATAAAAAAGATATTTTGAATACCGGAACGGAATATAAATTCAGGGCAGCTCTTTTTGATCCCGCTGATCCGTTTAGAGGGAAATATATCGCACTTGATTACGAAGAAAATACAGTTGAGATTGATGATGCGGGACGTTGGAAACGAGGAGAAAATATTTATGTTTTCCTAACTACAGATAGCCAAGGTTTTGCCATGGTAAAATCTATTTCAAAAGAAAAACCGATAAAAAATCAAGACTTTATCAAAACTAAAGTAGACTTTATTGATGTACACTACGACATTAATGGAAACTACGACTGTGCCGAACTAGTAATTGATTATCCTTTTGACAGATTTTATATGGAAGAATCAAAAGCGCATGAGACAGAATTAATATATCAGAATATTCTTAGAGATTCAAGCAAAATAATTTATACTTTGGTCGCTATCAAAGATGGCGATGCTGTATTAAAAGATGTTTTGGTTGACGGAACTTCAATAAAAAAACTAGTGAAAGCTAATCAATAAGAAAAATTTACACAAACCCTTCTGCAAAGGTCTCTAAGGTAATGTAATTTTTCCCTGTCTGAAAAGAAAATGATAAATGAAAGAAATCTATAAAATTACATATCCAAACGGAAAGATTTATATAGGAAAAGACCTGACGGGGAGCATAAATTATTTTGGTAGTGCCAGTAGTAATTTAATAGAAAAAGATTTTACAAAAAAAGAAAGAAAAAAGTTTATCATAGCCAAAGAAATTCTCTGGGAATCAGATGATGCTACGGATAAAGAAGTTAATTTAAAGGAAATCGAATTGATAAAAAAATATCAATCAAACAATTCAAATATTGGATATAACCAATTACCTAAATTCAAGAAATAATTAAACACGATGACAATACAACCTAAAAAAGATAATTTTAAATCGGCTACAGAAGAAATACCCATATAAACGTGAGCTCAACATAAGATCAGAAAGGAAAAAGGAGTTAATGAGTGCTTACGAAGTTGTTTTTTCAGGGAAGGTTTTTGTTTAAAACAAAGTTTGCCGTAAAGTTGTTTAGTGAATGTTTTTGATTGTAATGGTTTGCAATCATCCGTTATCATTGGATTTTTACACCTTAAATCAGCCTTTGGATAACTGCTATTTAATGCCAAACTACTATTTGCACTTTGGATCTTTTTACCCTCAAGTGCGTCTCCACCTTTTATCATTATATCAGGTGGGTTATTTTGAGATCCTAACCAAGAAAACTTTTGATTGTAGATTGATAATTTGTCCTCCTCATTCAAAGTACTCTGAACGTACCTGCAAAAGCATCTTTTATATAATGCTCAAAAGCACTACCTACACTATTTGCCCTGTTCCTTCCCGAATAAAAATCTCGAATTTTGAAATTCTTATGAACTACTATATTGTAAATCGCTTCTAAAACATTGCTCATACAATGGTGATTATTTTTTCTTGCTTTCTCTGATGCTTGGTTAGGCTATTTTCTATTTGCAACTTTATATTCTCTGCCAAAAACTTTGCAAGATTTACAGGAACAGCATTTTATATCCTGTTGTAATCTTGTCGTAATGAAAAAAAATTATTGGGAAATGTTTGAATTTTCGCACATTCTCTTAATACTCAAACGCCTGTATAAACGCTCTTTACCTTGCACAAAAATTCTTTTGTTCTGACTGATAAATTTCATTTTTGGTGCTTGTGGGTGAATAGGAGCATGTCTTCCCCCTGCTTGGATAGTAAACGATTGTTCATCCCAACTCCTCACTCTGTTTTTTGACATAAAAATTGTAGAGAAGTCACTAATCATATATTCGTGATTTGGAATTTTACAATTACTTCCATTCGTTTTGTTGTATGCTTTTGCAGGTAAAGCCTATTCTTTTAAATCTCCTATAGCATCTTTAAGTTGGCATTTTTGGAATCTGAATTCAGGAAATATAAATTTGAAATCTAAATCTTTTCTAATTCCAATAAAAAAAACTCTTTTTCTGTCTTGTGGAACGTTATAGTCAGAGGCATTTAAAAGCTGAAAAGAAAGCTCATAACCTGAATTTTTAAACATGTCTTTAATATTGTTCAATGCGTCTTGATGTCTTAATAAAAGCATTCCACTAACATTTTCCGCCAAAAAAAACTTTGGTTTTTTAGATTTTAGAATGCGAATAAAATCAAAAAATAATTGTCCTCGGGTATCATTTATCCCTCTTAATGCTCCTGCTTCACTCCAACTTTGACAAGGTGGCCATCCAATTATTCCTTCGCAATCAGGCACTTCTTCTTCTTTGATGTCAACAATATTCCTTTTATCTAATTTGGTATGGTTATGATTTTTTTCATAAGTCTCCCAAATTTCTCTGTCGTATTCATTTGCCCAAATTATATCGAATCCCGACTGATAAAAACCAAGATCAAGTCCCCCTGCTCCAGAAAAAAGTGATACTATTTTCATGTTTATTTTTTAAGACTGCACCAAAACTACTATAACACTGCAAAATTTTAATCGAACGAAACGAGTTGCGTAAATTTAGAAAAAGTTTCACTATATCATCGTTTGTTGCAATTTCACGATTCTTGAAAAACTCATTCTCCATGAAAATTATCATCGGAATAGGACGGTTGAGTAACTCTGCTTTATCAAGGAAACATAATTTATATCAAAAAATTGATTAAATTCCTTAGTTATCTGTCATTTTTATGTCAACCTCATATCAAAAAATATATCTAAATGCTGCCTAGCAATCATCAATTTTGTTTTTATTTATCAAAAAGTATAAATTTGTCGGCGACCTTCTCATAGTTACTTCTTCGGAGTTTTGCACTTGAGGAATCTTAGAATTTGTTTATGAAAAAAATTACCAAAGCAACTTACCTGGATTGGTATGAGAGTATGCTTTTTTGGAGAAAATTCGAAAATAAATTAGCTGCCGTTTATATTCAGCAGAAAGTTCGAGGTTTTCTTCATCTTTATAACGGTCAAGAAGCAGTGCTTGCGGGAGCGCTACACGCCATGGATCTCTCCAAAGACAAAATGATTACTGCCTACAGAAATCACGTGCAACCTATTGGAATGGGTGTAGATCCCAAAAAAGTCATGGCAGAATTATTTGGCAAAAATACCGGCACCTCTCATGGGCTTGGTGGATCAATGCATATTTTTTCAAAAGAACATCGTTTTTATGGCGGTCACGGCATCGTTGGGGGACAGATACCTCTCGGTGCGGGAATTGCTTTTGCAGACAAATATTTTAATAGAGATGCTGTCACACTCACGTTTATGGGAGACGGTGCTGTACGACAAGGTGCGCTTCATGAGACACTTAATATATCTGCGCTTTGGAAACTTCCTGTGGTATTCATAGTAGAAAATAATGGCTACGCCATGGGGACTTCTGTAGAAAGAACAGCCAGTCATACCGATATATGGAAACTTGGATTGGGATATGAAATTTCTTGCAAAGCCATTGAAGGTATGAACCCTGTCCATGTCGCGGAGGGGCTCTACGAAGCTATCGAATCCGCTAGAAAAGGAAATGGTCCATCTTTCATAGAAATTAAAACATATCGCTATCGTGGACACTCAATGTCTGATGCGCAACATTACCGCACCAAAGAAGAAGTGGAAGAATATAGACGAATTGACCCTATAATACAGGTGCTTGATGTCATCAAAGAGAAAAAATATGCCTCTCCCAAAGCAATAGAGAAAATAGAACAACGCGTAGTAGAAAGAGTAAAAGAATGTGAAAAGTTTGCAGAAGAATCTGATTATCCAAATAAACAAATAATGTACGATGCGGTATTCGAGCAGTTAGATTACCCATTTATTCCTCATAAATTATAGAATTCTTATGGCAGAAGTTATTAAAATGCCTCGTTTGAGTGACACCATGGAAGAAGGAGTAGTTGCAAAATGGCTAAAGAAAGTCGGAGATTTAGTTAAAGAAGGCGATATTTTGGCAGAAATTGAGACGGACAAAGCAACTATGGAATTTGAGTCTTTTTATAATGGCAGCCTGTTGTATATTGCTATTGAAGAAGGTAAAGGAGCCCCTGTAGATGCCATATTAGCAATTATTGGAGACAAAGGCGAAGATATTTCAAAACTCATAAGTGAAAAAGGCATCGGCGATTCTACTCCAGAAAAATCAAAAGAAACTACTTTTGCTACTCCTTCCAACGAAACACTACTCCCCGAAGGTTTGCAAGTTATCACGATGCCTAGGCTAAGCGATACAATGACCGAAGGCACCGTAGCAAAGTGGTTAAAGAAAGTAGGAGACTCTATTGAGGAAGGCGATATTTTGGCAGAAATTGAGACGGATAAAGCAACAATGGAATTTGAGTCTTTCTATTCCGGCACGTTGCTTTATGTAGGCGTTGGCGAAGGAGAATCTACTCCTGTTGAAGCTACACTTGCCGCCATTGGAGATAAAAATATTGACATTACCCCTTTCTTACCTACTTTGAAAAACAACACGAGTAGGAGCAATTCCAAGCAAAATCATATTCCGAAAACTTCTAATCCTCAAAAGGAAATAAAGGAAACAAAAGAAATATTAAATCCCATTCGCGAAGCAAAAACTAGATCTAATAGCGATCGCATTTTCATTTCTCCATTGGCTAGAAAACTGGCTAAAGATCGCAATATTAATATTGATCATGTTAAAGGAAGCGGAGACAATGGTCGTATAGTCAAAGTGGATATTGATAACTTTAATACCGCAAGTAATGCGGTGGATTTTGCTCCTAAAGAAATCGAACATACTGAGGAAATTACAAATTCTCAGATGCGAAAAACAATAGCCAAAAAGTTGTCGGAGTCCAAATTTAAAGCCCCCCATTACTATCTAATGGTGGAGTTTGATATGGATAATGCGATTCAGTTTAGAAATCAAATCAACAACTTGGAAGACATCAAAATATCTTTTAATGATCTTGTATTACGCGCTTGCGCTTTGACTATCAAAAAACATCCAAAAATCAATAGTTCTTGGACGGATATTGCAACGCAGATACACCAGCATATCCATATTGGGGTTGCTGTGGCTATTGATGACGGTCTTGTAGTTCCTGTACTAAAGTTTACAGATCAAATGAGTCTTACACAGATTGGGAAACAAGTGAAAAGTTTTGCAGAAAAAGCAAGGAAAAATAAACTTACTCCAGAAGAAATGAGTGGTAGCACGTTTACCATTTCAAACCTTGGAATGTTTGGCATTGAAGAGTTTACTTCCATCATCAACCAGCCAAATTCAGCCATTCTATCTGTGGGAACCATTGTAGAAAAACCCGTAGTACGAGATGGAAAAATCGTGATTGGACACACGATGAAACTAACACTTTCCTGTGACCATCGCGCCGTTGATGGGGCTACTGGAGCCGAATTTTTACAAACTCTAAAAGGCTATATTGAGAACCCTTTATCCATGTTGATATAACAGACGTTTTGGCTTGTGAATAAACAATTTATCATCACAGGAGCCAGTCGTGGTATTGGCTACGAGATTATTCGAATCTTGTTATCACAAGGACATTGCGTTTTGGCACTTTCTAGGAATATTGCACCTTTGAAGTCAATAGCATGTGAACGATTGGAGTGCATTTCTGCGGACTTATCAAAAACAGATGACCTCAGTGCTTTGTCCAAATATTTTTCTCAAAATGAAACGCCCATTGATGTCGTAATTCACAATGCTGGGGTCGCTTATAAAAAAACCTTTTGAAGCCCTAACCTTAGACGATTTTCTGGAGGTGTATCACGTTAATGTTTTTGGTGTAGCAATGTTGACCCAACAACTAATACCTCTAATGGCAAAAAATTCTCATATCGTAGCTATTAGTAGTATGGGAGGCGTACAGGGTAGCGCAAAGTTTCCTGAACTCGCTGCTTATAGTTCGTCCAAAGGGGCAGTTATCACACTTATGGAAGTCCTAGCAGAGACTTATAAAAATCAAGGTATTGCCTTTAATACTCTTGCGCTCGGAGCTGTGGATACAGAAATGCTGGAGGAAGCATTTCCAGACTATAAAGCCTCCGTAACTGCAGCAGAAATGGCAAGTTTTATATGTGAATTTTCTCAGACAACATATGAAAAAGAAGAAAGTTTTAACTTGAACA
>WXZC020000497.1:0-11870 GCA_011317855.2 Paelopatides confundens
TTTCAATAAGAAGGGAATGCGTTTTACGCTGAACATCTTGAATGTGATAATGCTTAGCAGTAACTGAATTACCTACCGGTACTAAGTATTTCATCACCAAATCCATTAAATATAATTTTCTTGTAGATTGCAGTTGTTTTAAGTCCTCATGACTTGTACGTCATATTTAATATATCATGATATACTTCATACTCACGTTACACAATAGCCATTATGAAAATGGGATGAATAAGTAAAGGATAGAAAAAACAATTCCAAATCAAATAGAAATTAAATTGTTAATAACGTGTTAAAATAAAAAACATTTCAAGATTTAAGTGTTTTGTTCCTCAAATATATCGCAATGTTGTATTGGAGATAATTACGAACTCAATTTAATAGGATTAAAACAGGTTTACGGAGTTTATTCAGCTTACTCAGTCATTTATGTAATGTCTAAAATGAATATGAAATTATACCTGATGATCTGTAATAATGCAATAGTGGAAATGTTTGTTACTATGTGTACTTTCAGAATCTAATTTATGTTTCACGTGTTTGTTTGTGTTTCAAGTTAAGTGGTGTTGGGAGTTCGATTCCTGTCCGAATCATTACAAATATTTTAAAAAGGGACCTACTTCTGGGTGATCAGTGTTAAAGTAACAGTTGGGTATATGGATGTAAAATTCCACCCGACAAAAAGTGTAAGTTACAAGCTACTTCGTCTTCCCACATGTATATGTGGCAGCTTAGCGTCGTAAAATAACTGTAACTATAAAATATAAACTAAACAAGTTCCTTGTCGGCCAAATGTATCGTGATATATTGGTTTAGCACTCAAATACAGCATCATGTAATGATTCTTAGTATGCACAAATATATATTGGTTTTAATGGCTTTAATGTCACATTATTTGGTTATCAGTGGGTACAATTATTTATAACTTAATTAGTAAAATATAGAAGATGCAAGCAACCCTATTACATCTCCTTAAGTTAATATTTATTTCTTATGTAAACACTTTGTTACAGCGTTTCATGTCTGATTAATTAATTTTAAGAAGGATCGGCCAGCAGTTTTTTTTTATTGAGGAACAAGCGATGACTCATACAAAGATAAATTGTGAAATGGTATGTGGTGTATATTGAAATATTAATGATGACATTAAAAACTGAACGAAGTGGTGACTGGGTAAGTTTATCGGAAAATAGGTAACAAACCATTTTTGATCTTATTATCTTAAAGTAGCAGTCTCGTCTGCGATCGCAAAATTACTGGCTCGTGTTTACAGTATATATTATTATATAGTCCATTGTTAAGTAAGTAGTATACTATTACACAACAAAGTAACGCATTTAATGTTGTTTACTTTTCTTTTTCTTAACAGTGGTAATGTGTGTGATAGTCTACAAATCTCTAAAGACACTTTTGGCTCCGCAAAGAAACCAGAACAGTCCGAATAATCGGTAAGGCACAATTTAGTGAGTATATCAGGGGAGGTGAACATATTTCAAACTGTAGACACCGGAAGACACTTCGGAACCTTTAAATGGGGAAGTACAATGTAGATCACGCACTCATGTTTTAGTAAAATTTCCAAATCATGTTCGGTGGTCTGGCCAAATATTGATTGGTTGTCCACTTAAGACTCTAGCACCATCAAACTCCATTATATACACAACACCATCTCTCCTTGATACTGACAATGTAATCGCGTCAGCCATGATCTAAATGAAATAGTGATGTAACTTTGAAATCATGTGATAGAATATTCCTTGACCTACTGTGCAATTTCATCTGTCTCCCCACCCCCGGACTCGCCGCTATAACTGTCCCCGTCCTTACAATAATATATAATATACATAGGGTATTCAAGTAATATTGGATGATTGTGGTAGTTTGTAATAGTTTGTCAAGACCATAATGAACATGATTCCAATAATTCAAGACATGTTTTTCACCCATCGTTGTGAGCAGAGTATTAATGAGTGAGAGCCGAGGCCAAATGAACAATCTTTACTATAGCTGCATATTTCAAACATATCTAATTGTTTTTAAGGGGATATGTAATGGTTAGTTAAAGCAAGGGCGTGTACATGGGGGTGGGGGGACATACTCCCCATCTATTGGCAATTTCCCCAACCCTTTTTTTATATATATTTCTTTTACTAAACAATGAAACTTGTATATGACATAAATGTACTTCATAAGATGCTAATTGGAGCACAATTTGGCATTTAAGCCCTCTTAACATGAAAACAAATTCTCAAAGGCCACAGGCACCCCTTTTTGCAAATTTTCCCAAAATTTATCAGGTTTTTCACAAATATGCCAATGAGCGTATCTACAAAAATGTGTGCCCTCTTATCAAAATATCATGTACCATGCCTCTGGTTAAAATAGGTTTTAGCAATGTATTAAGTGCGGAATGAGTTCAAAACAATGCTCCTCTTAAAAATAAAAACATCATTTATGAATCATATTGGAAGATGATCTCTCTCTTTGCTGTCCGTCGAGTTCGACGATGTCCGCTCTAATAATGATTCCAAAGATGATAAGGGTATATTATATAACATCACATGTGTATTTATTATTTTGTTTGCTATGTTGTTGTTTGTATTTGTATCTAGTTACCTGTATACATGAACTAACGGGATTCCAATACATTATAAACGTATATTATATTATCGCATGCATATGTGTACGACGATCCATTCAATTAAACGAAGATAACGTTACTAACCTAGGAAAGACGCGGTTGAATTAAAAATATATATAATTAATATAATATTACAGCCTTATTATAATATATGTTATGAATATTCATGATTTTATTTGATACCTAACTATTTTTTTCCATACTATGAATACACTAGTATAGTGGTATTCCACCATGTGATATAGTATACGTCATATATCACATCTGGCAATCCAGCCTTCGCGATGACATCATCATTAGTATGACATTACATTAATCATTATATCCATAATTAAAAAAGTATATATATATATATATATATATATATATATATATATATATATATATATATATATATATATTCAAATGGTGTCTCTTTTCCTCTTCCATAGCCTGAATACTTCAACTAATAACACTCAAGTTGATGGCAATAGTACGCACATTATCGCATCTGTAGTTGTAGGAGTGGCCATTGAAATAAATGGAGAGAATGTGACCGATCTAGGAGAAGAAACCATTGAAATTATTTTCCAACATTTGGATGTAAGTATACATTACACACAGGCACAGGTAGCTCCCTAAACTGCACACCGTTAATCATAGCGTTTAGACCATTATTATATAGCTCTTCCGAGGAGTGAATTTGGCAGTTATCGTTTAGTGAATTCCATTAAAAGCTACTTATCAAAGAATGAACACAGAGAGCACTTTTTATTTATAAGAGATAACTTCATCAGATTTTGCATTCGGAAAAGAAATCAATTTTACTCCTCGTATAAAGAATTTAAGAGCTCATGAAAGAATATTTTTGAGACACTTCTATGGCCCAGGGACCTGCAGAGGGAATTGGAGCGGCAGGGGCTGGAATTATGAAAAGGGCACTAGGCGCCCGCGCAAAGCGCGGGTGTGAAAAATTTGGGTTTTTTTTCCTGGCAGGCAACTTGCTTGTCAAGCTGTCACACTCAGTCACAGGGGCCGGGGTCTGCGGCTTGGATTACTCTACAATGGTGGAACACAACATTGTTGCCCTGATCATATGAAGCACAGTGGCACATTGACAAAATGGACAGTATAATACTTTCATGTCTATGTGTGCACGTGCCATAATGGCGCAGAGAAACGAGGGGAGAGTAAGCAATATGCTTGGATGCCATATTGATCATATAACAATATTCTCGAATTTAGAGCCAACATTTTTTTCGGCCTCCCATTTTGCATTAAGCAAAGACCATGGACCCATGTAAACGTACACCCACATCCTACGTACATGGTGCGAACTTACACTTAATATGGACTAACCAAATTTATTTTCCTGTACAGAAAACTCTTAACGGAATTACCAGGTGTGTGTTCTGGGACATCATGGCTGAGTAAGTTTATAGAAAAGCCTTCCCTATAATGAATTTGATTACATTTCGTCAAACAGTTACGATGTGATATTTATTAGGAAATAGAGCAGCAGTATAGCAACTGATTCCATGCAGGACAAACCAGGACCAAATAGCAACATATTTCCTTTCGGGATGTAGACCAGCTTTATTACTCCCAACTGTAACACTCCACCGCACATCATGTAGTAGCTAAAACAGGTTTAATGGGTTTTATTACCAGATTAACTCAAATAACCATAGTGTTATGCTCAGTACAAACATTATAAATTAGTTCTATCATCCAAGAATGTACCAATTAGCCTGGTAATTGGTGTAAACAGTTAATGACAATAACAACGTCGTCCCCGAATCTGATATGCAAAGTAGGCTATGTTATGTACATCTGCTAAGAAAATATGATAAAGCATTGGCTAAATGTTTATGTTTATTTTTAAAGGTATTAAACATTCTAAATTACGAATTTACACATTGGGTGTGCAATTAATGCAACAAACTAACAATATAATTTATATTCAAGTGCATCTGATAGCGAGAGAAGTTGCATTGTAACTGCCACCAGTATGTTGTATGTTACAAACTAACAATATAATGTATATTCAAGTGTATTTCATGGCGAGAGAAGTTACATTACAAACGCAACCAGCTGTTTAAAGTATATGTTGTAAAAGTAATGTAGCAAACTAAAAATATGATTTCTGTTCAAGTGCATTTGATGGCGATAGAAGTTACATTGTAAATACAACCAGCTGCTTTAAGTTAATGCAACCAAACTGACGATATAGTTTCTATTCAGGTGTATTTGATTGTCAGAGCTCTGTAAACACAACCAGCTGCTTTAACCATATTCTGTAACATTAATACCACAAACTAACAATACAGTGTATGTTCAAGTGTATTTGATGGCGAGAGAAGTTACTTTGTAAACGTATAACAAATTGTTTCAAGCAACTGGCAACTATAGTTTATGTGAGAGAAGTAACACTATCAACACAATAAGCTGCTTTAAACATATGTTGTAACATTCATTCTCTTCAATACTGGATCCTAAAGAAAAAAACAATTCACGCGCTGATAACATGTTCCTCTCTTATGCGTATAGACTCTCTTCAAATAGGTACCACGCTATATCACACCCAAGGACGTGACCATGGGGGGAGGGGAGAGATTGATAATTAGTACCCGAAATGATTTGCTATTTTTGTAACTGTTCAGAATATGTAGGTGAAACCTTACCGTTGTTTCTGTATATATCCTCTCTATGAGAGAGGAACAGACTATGAGCGCACGAAGCGCGCGAAAAAAAGTCACGCTTTGCCCATTTCCTTGGATATATTCAGAATAGGTCAAGGGGAGGCAAATTGGCTAACACTATGGTAAATATTTTTGTTCTATGGGCCCAAATTTCCCGCTAACTCCATAAGTTCCAAAATGACAAATGCCAATTCCTTGCTTACGCGCCAGCGCAGAGTCGAGATTTTTCCGTAAGTGCCATGAGAGGGGGAGGGACTATAATTTTGATATAAAAAACCCCTCTTTTTAATATTTTTTTTAAGTGTATCTATCAGCAAAATGGTGCCATATATAACAAAATATGCCAGACAATTAAAACGAATAAGTAACAATTTAACTTTTTATTTTAAGAAAGGGAAGGGGAGGGGTTTTCTTCATACCCCCACTCCCATTCTTCCCCTCCAACCCCGAAAACAAATTAGAATTCTATACCTGAACTTTTAGAGGGGATCCAAATAATATGATTTGGAAATTATTGGGGGAATAATATATGATATCCCCCACTCAAAATATGGGGGGCGTGACCACCGCTCCCCCGTGACCGGCGCCCCTGCAACCACCTGCATTAATGTAACAAGCTAAGAAATTATTATTGTTCAAGTGTATTTGACGGCGAGACAAGTTACCCTGAAAACGTAACCAGCTGCTTTGATCAATGTCATTTCTTATTGAATGTTACTCTCTGTTGAGTTGTGGTGACATGTGTAAATTATTCCATTCACAGTTTGAAAATAACTTATATAGCAAGATTAGTTTTATGATAGGAACTTAAATGATCAAGATGCATGATCACCACCACCACCAGCAAATACAAACCAACCGTCATTTTACCCTATATATGATAGATATGCTTGTGATGAACAAATCCCCCAAAATCAGCTACTAACAATATAGTTTGGTTCGCCATATATCAAACGTAAAGGTTGCCATATTGTATTGTCTTGTGTTATATTAAACTACTTCCAGGAGGGTTATCTTTAGATCCGTTTTGTATTTCTAATTAGATTGTCATGGTGAGAGTAAACAGTCTTGTTACCGGAAACAATTAAAGTATTAGCCACCTCTATCAAATAAATAATTGTAAACAAAGTAACGAATCAAGAAAATCACTACAGATTCAAGAACTATTGTGACTAACATCATGTTTAGACTTGCTCAAGTCTTCTCTCTTAAGTGAAGGAACATAAACACCATAAACACCCCCTATGAGAGAAAAATATTTTGTTTAGTTGTTTGGGGAAGTTGTTCATGTTATATTCGGCCTTATGTATCACATTAACTGTTTCAATTTTCATTCCTTTAACATAGTGACTGGTCGTCTTCAGGATGTCATACACACAACGATAACCAATCAGAAACCAGATGCGTATGTAGTCATCTGACAAACTTTGCGGTACTAATGGACGTCACGGGATCACACACTGATGTAAGGCGTGACTTTTTTATACACGTTAGCTGTACAGTATATTTATTTTCAGACACAAAGTAGTTTGCGCAAATTAAAAACAATACCCCGTTTGTGTTTGGACCTGTATCCAAATGCTGTTCAGGTAATTAATGTAATCACGCCTCAGTAACTTGGAGGTGCCTAATTTGAAATCTCAATTTAGCGATTTGTCACATCACGATCCCAAATGCAAGGACTCGCCGGAATTCGGGATTATCGAACTCACGAGTTAAGCTGAGGAGTTTGATGAACTGTCGCAAACAAATCTATGGACACTGTTTGTTATTGTTTTCATTTACCTTACCCTAATGCTTTACAAGGGGAAAACAAAATCTTGGAGAAAAAAGTACTCCAATCATGAAAAAATACCTTGTCATTGCTGAAATAGAGGATTTGAAATTGTAGAATTTGTACCAGTAAGTAAATATTTATAATCAAATTGTGATTAGCGTAATATAATCATGATCACATGATCACATGATCACATGACAACATGACCACATTATCACATGATCACATGACTACATGACTACATGATCACATGGCCACAGCAGAGGAGTGTACAGGATTTTATAATGCGCGCAAATGTTTGTATATGTCGGTTCTTATGTGGGGACTATAATGTCCCCCTGCCCTTTGAGAAATTTGGCTTCATGTAAGGAGGCTTAGTGCAAAATGGTGATATGATTTTCATTTTTTGAAGTACATTGATGTTCTATAATTTTACATTTTTTAGTAAATATTATGCAAATAGGGGGCGGGCACCTGTTTCTCCCCACATGCCCCTGCACGGTTCCAAAGTAAGATGACCGAACCTCAAGCCGTATAAACCCTAATAGCAATAAGGGCCCACGAAAGCACGAGTTACACGTATGTAACTAGTGTAAGTACAGCATATATACATGTAGTTACAGACATGAAGTTAACATTTGTTTAAGGCAGACAATCAATAAATTCAAGTACAGATCAACGCGAGAAGTCAAATGTTAGTTATATAGTAAAGGCCGAACTTGAATCCATTGTAGTTAATAGTTCTCACCATGCCCTGCTTACAACTTGTGATCTTTGTGTCATATTTGGTTTTCGTGTCCAGACCCTTTCCTGAAACAATCATGTGAATGAGGATATGTTTTATTTTTATTAGCTATCAGAGGGACATACCATAGCGCTGGAGCTGATAACTATCATCGGGTGCAGTATATCTATTTTCTGTCTACTGCTTTGCGTTGTCATCTTTACATGCATCAGGTAAGTATAATAAATGAAACAATCATAGTAATTTTCAATATATGAAAACAAACAATTTTTGGCAACTTTGCATCTATTGCAGATATTTCATAAACAAATACAATGATGATATTCTCCCTATCCCTGCCGTCCAATGATTGAATTATTCTCCCTTTCCCTATACAAGGACGACAGTATCCCCATCCTTCCAATTATATTATTCCCTACCCCCGTGATATTACCTCCAAAAAGATGGTATTATACCCCTCCTCTCCCCTTATCTTTCACTGATGGTATTATTCTCCTGCCATCCAAGGATGGTACAACCCCGCAAAGTAGGTAGTATTACCACACCACGGGCCTGCAATAATGGTATTATTCCCCAACCCCAGCTCTCCAAATATGATGTTATTCTCCTCCACCTCCCATTCAATGATTGTGTTATTCCTCCACCCTCAAATGATTGTAATATCCCCTCCTCTTACCCTCCAAGTGTGATTAATATTCTCCTCTTCCACCTTCAAAGGATGGTATTATTTCGCTTTTCCATTTGGAAAACCAGGGTGGTAAGTTTTTGGAAGTCACAAGATTTCCAATGGGTGGTCTGCATCACATTATGAAAGTATTAACATATACCTTAGTAGCTAACCATATAATTAAATTAATGTTGTCAAATGAGGAAAATTAAGGAAAGTTGGAAAGTAGCAATCAGAGTTTCTTACGAAAATTATATAAAGATACAAAGTCATTGGAAATTAAGAAACGTGCTTTAAAGAAGCTGAGTTGTACAGCCTTTATGCCAACATGAAATCTACAATAATTCACTCTGTATATATCGGGATTGCGCTGGGTCAAAAGTTACGACCAGTGTGCATCAGTTGGCGATTGGCTCGAAGAAGATTGCGGAACTGACCAATCTCCACTTTTAAGGATTTAAAAAGGAGTCACAAAAGACCATCAAATATTTTTCAGAAGTATCTGTGGAATGATGAAAGTTGTTCTGCTATTTATAGTGTAAATAATTGCATATATGAAAAATCAACATAATGCTAAAAATGAGATTTTTCATATAATTATAATACAGTACAGCTTCTTTCTTCTTCTTCTTTTTGTTTTCATTAAGAAGATAACTATTTTATTCTCCAACAGGGAACTGAGAAACATACGTACAAGCATACATCGAAATCTATGCTTTGCTCTGATGATGGCGGAAATATTGTTTTTGTCGGGAGTCAATTTAACGCATTTAAAGGTAACATAGCTTGTTTATTGGTTTTTAGACTCAAATAATATATGCTGCCAGATGGTGGCGTATTTATGTATGTGTGTATGTATGTATGTATGTGTTACGCCTTGCTTCGTAAACACGATAACTAAAAAAGTACAGTTTGGCAAAAATGTCATACTTGGTATAGGCCTATAGGTTGAAGAAAGTAGGTACAAGAAAATATTGTTTTTTTCTGGGGAGGGGTGAAAGGTCATGTGAGGTCAACATGGGTCAACATGAACACATTTTAAACACGATAACCCCAAAAGTACAGCTTGGTCAAACTTCATATTTAGGACATATGTTCGTTCACCTTAATGAGTTCAAGAAGATTTTTTTTGTAGAGGTCAAAAGTTATTTGAGGTCAACGGAGGTCAAAGTATGAAAACATTTTAAAGATAAGAACTCCAAACATACACCTTGTTCAAACTTTACATTAAGTACGAATGTTAGATTTTGTGGAGGTCAAATATCATTTGATGTTAACAGAGGTCAACATCTGAAAAAACTCCAAAAAGTACAGCTTGGTCAAACTTCATATTTAGTGTGTAGATTCACATTAGTGAGTACAATAACCACATTGGTATTTGTGGAGGTCAAATGTCAACAGAGGTCAAAGCCTGACTACTTTTAAACACGTACACCCAAGAGTAGTTTTGTCAAACGTCATATTCATTATGTATGCTGACCTCAATGAATTCAAGAACTCTATTGGTTTTTGTGGAGTTCAAAGGTCACTTGAGGTCAACATAGATCAAAATCTGAAAGCATTATAAGGACAATAACTCCAGAAATAAAACTTGGATTAAAAAAGTTTGAATGTAGGTTCACCTTAGTGAGTATAAGAAACATTATTTTGTAAATGGCAAAGGTTAGCATATGTCAACATAAGTCAACGTTTGAAAGCCACATAGACACAATACCTAAAAAAATACAGCTTGGCTAGAGTTCATTCTTGGTATGTAGGGTTACCTTAGTAAGCACAAGAAACACATTAGTTTTTGTGGAGGTCAAAGTTAATATTTGGTCAATAAAGTGAAACTCTGATAAATGTGTAAAATCCAAAAGTACAACTTCGTCAAATTTCCTATTTGTTGTGTAGTTCCGCAGTCAGTTCAAGAACTATATGGATTATTTTAATTAACAATGACGAATTATTGTAATAACTTGTACAAAGTAATTGCAATGCTGTCTATCAAAATTCACATGGAATCACTAAGTTTCTGGTTTTGTTTGTTTTTGTTTCATATATCTGTTGTATATGTTTCTTGGTAAAGTAAGCATCATTCAATTGTACCTCCACTAATAACAAACGAAAGGACAAGAAAGATACTGAATTGAGTTTTTATGTTTGCACTATTGAAGTTCGCATACAAGTATGTAGTAGACTAAATACCCAAAACAGAAATTAGTCATTATTAGAGAACACATTGATTATGTTATTAAGGACCCATGGTGTGGGAATGTCAAACCTTATATCCAGCAAAGTCCACAAAGTATACACCACGGCTCAATGCTCCCTTCCGAACCAAGCACCAAATCACCAAAAAAACAAAATAATTACTAACTACGATCAGAATTACATTTTTACATTTTAGTGGTTCATGTTTCTTTGAATCTGACATTTAACACAAAAGTGTCATATGATGCATATCACGTACCTTTACTTTCACATGCAAATATTTCAACCCAATGTGAGATTGAAATTTTCAATCTAACCCTCAGAGAAAGTAAAAACACAAGGGGTGGAAATGTGGTGATTCTCAAGAATGAGGTTGGTTTTCTCAAAATACAGATTACATTGGAGGGTTTATATTTCATAGCATTGTTCAAATTTATACAATGCCTGAAAGAGCTAGAGTCTCTAATTCAAGAAATCCCAAGACTTGCCCCTCTAAGGTTCCAACTTCCATTTGCAGCTTGATATATTAGCGTCTACTCACAGCAAGTATACACGATCGTAATTTGATACTTCTGTTATCTGTATCTGTTCTGTTGATATTTCACATTGCTGCATACCTTGTACTGTAAATTAAACTTTAATAAGCAGACTTTATGCATTGCAATGTTCCGAGAATACATATACAGTACAGTGTAGGACTACTGTTCATCCAAAGTATGTGGGCGGATCCTTTGAATATAGACAAAGCTAGAGTATTAACATAGACAGGTCTATTATGATAATACATATAAGCCTCCTACAATAGCTCTTATTATTGTATTTAAGTTGTCTAAATCATTGAGAAAAACAAAACAATCATTTCCATCTCTGCAGTTTGCTTCCAAGAAAGCAAGTCCTGTTTAAATAACAATACTAACTATCCTAATCTAATGTAAAACATACACAATACAACAGGTAATTGTTTCAGAAAGAGAGAGAACCGAAACACAAATGGATTCAATCAATCACTGCATTAAAAGAGCTTAAATATTTTTTTTTTAATATTTAGACACTGCCAAGCTCTAATACTAAAAACTAAGGTAAAGGTTGCTGTAAAATGGCTGCTTAAACAATACATTTTTATGGTTCATTGATAAAAGTTGGTCGGCAGATCAATTGTTAAACATGAC